>CAUYLG010016845.1:0-54979 GCA_963573385.1 Cacajao melanocephalus | reverse complement strand
TATTCCTTCCTGTCTCCATTGTTAAGCACAATTATTGGCATAAAAGAGGTTTTTAATACCCATTTTTAGACTGCATTCTAGCCTGGGCAATAGAACAAGAATCCCATTCTCTCTCCCTCTTTCTCTTCCTCTTTCTCTCTTGCATTCTTTTTTTTCTTTCTTTCACTCTTTCTTTCTTTCGTCTTTTCTCTCTTTTTCTTTCTTTAAAAAAAAAAAAAAAAGAAAAAAAAAGGCAAAAGGGCTGAATGCTGTTTAAAACCTCTTTTTAAGGGCCTTAGTCCCTTTCAGAAGAGAGAAGGTCTCATGACTAATCACCTTCTACAGGCCACACCACTTAATAGTATCACATTGGTGGTTGTTTCAGCACATTAGTTTTGGGGAACAGCCAGACCACAGCAAAGTTATTAGTCCATGTTTTAATTAATTGGGTTATTTGTTTTCCTGCTATTAAGTTGCATGTATTTTGGATATTTGCCCCTTATCAGCTATATGGTTTGCAAGTATTTTCTTTTAATCTGTCATTTGTCTTTTAACTCTGTTAATTGTTCTCTTAGCTGTGAAGTTTTTTAGTTTGATGAAATTTCATTTGTCTATCGTGCTTTTGGGGTAATATCAAAGAAATCACCTCCTTGAACAATGTTGTAGAGTTTTCCCCTATGTTTTTCTTCCAGTAGTTTTACAATTTTAGGTCTTACATTTCTTTTTCTAATCCATTTTGAGTTTATTTTTGTCTTTAGTGTGAGATAAAAATCCGATGTTATTATTCTGCATTTGGATATCTACTTGTAAAAAATACAGTTATTTTTATTTTCTGGAGTCCTGACAAGAAACAGAACTCACTTCAGATGGTTCAAATAAAAACCAAAATATTAATGTACTGTACTTTCTGAGCTATAGGAACAGCAAAAGGAGTAAATCAGAGATGGTGAAGCATGCAGAGACTAGCAACGGTCGAAAGTTATTTCCTCTCATAGGACCAAAGAGATATGAGGAAGAAATGGTGTTACCAGCATTCACTGTGGATTAGAATTGCAAAAAAAGTTGCTTTCTAGCAGAAAAAAGGAAAAAAATTATTACCAAGGACAAGGTAATGCACAACTTCCTCTTCTCTTACCTTCCTATCTCAGTGTACTAGGACCACTTGCTGGTTGGAAGCAGAAATCAGCTGGCAAAGAAATTATGGTGAGGCAGTTTGCAGAAATTAGCTTTCCAAGACCCAGATGGAGCAGAGCATGGTGGAGCATAGACTAAGGGAAAAAAGAAAGACCATGCATGCTTTGCTATTCAATACTGTCATGTTCATAGTGAAGTCCCAGTAAATAGTACCCAAATAAAAGTGATTCTTCCCAGTGTCAATATCCTCCTCCCATTCTGGTAGCCTTTCTAGCACCAGCTTCTAAGCTGTGCTTTATGTCATTAAGATTTTTACAGTCATTAACCTACATAGCATCTCCTTAGCACTTTGCTTCTAATTTAAATATATATAGATATATGGTATATATGTATTCAGTTGTAGAAGTATTTACAAATTATTAAAATTACAGCATGATCCAAACTGTTCTGCAAAATAAGCCAAAAATGTTGTTTGTTTTCAAGATCTGGACAGAATTCCTTGATTTGACTGCATCCCACAAGAATGCTTTTATTCTTGCTTTTTACTGGAAACTTTAAACTGTTGACACCACAGATTTTAAAAAATAAACAGATGGGCATGGCTTCATGACTTCATTTTATATTGCAGATATAAATATTCAGATAGATAAAAGACACTGTCTCTATGTTTTAATGTTTGTAAAGTTAAAAATTTGCCAATATCATTTTATCCATCTATACTTTGCTTGGCTTTTGGCCCTTAATAGATTTATAACTGTGTTGGGAAGTTTTATAATCATAAGTCATGCTAGTAAGTTAGAGATTTAAAAAAATAAAAATGAAAAAAAAAATTTTTAAACCCTGCTGTCTAGATAACTAAAAATGTGAGATTAGTAAAACTGGTAACAGTCACAGCAGAATGAACATAAATCCTTTTCAATAATTTTGTTTTCTTTATTTTAAAAAAAACACTTTTTTTCTCACTTTACAGAGAAAAGGGGTATTTGGCATAGAGTAGTACTGTACGTTACCTAGAGAAGAATTTGTTCAGAACTTAGTCCCTTTTCTAATCTGAACAAGTTCAACCTACATCAGAATTACAGTTTCCCAGTCTCCCTTTAATTTCCAATTTTTGTTGAAAAGAAACCTCAAAAGATATTGACTTTGTACTCACAGCTTTGAGAGAGGGCAGGTTAGAAATCTTTGCAATTTATTAGAAAAGCAGATTGTTCCCTCTCTCAGTAATATAACTATGATGAACAAAATTTATCTGTAAATGGAAAAATTTCAGTTAGTAAACACTATGTTGTCATTTTAAATTGAGATGAATTCCTACACACTTTTTTTTGGTTCTAAATGGATATTCTACTATCACAGAATGGGTGGTAATTATTAATTACATTTTGCCAAACATGGAGTCAGAAAGAAAATACTTTTCATGATGCACCATTAAATAATGATTACATATCAGCCAAGTGCAAAATCATGTCACAAAAATTAATAAACACAAATAATTTACGTTAAGATATTCTTCCTTTTCTATGTATCAGATTTTGTTGTTGTCGTTCAAGAGCAATTTGTCCAAAATTTTTGTCCAACATAATTTGATTTCATTTATATTTTAGGGAGAATTCTTAGTCTGGTTGGTGCTTTGCTGATGTCAAAGACATGTAACAGGAAAGTCATACACTTTGGGATCTCACATTTTCTCTTTAGAGAGTGGAACCCTAAAAGTGATAAATAATGAGACAAATAGTACTATAACACTGAACAACAGGTGCTATAAGTATACATAAACTAATGTGAGCCCATATATTCAGTAAGGTTTCATGGATCTGAGACTTCAGATGATCCTACAGTGATATTGAGTTAGCCAGTATACAGACTACATAAGTAAAAATTTTTTGGAAGAAATTCTCTAAAGTGATGATCTGATTACATTGGTTTCTAAAATATTTTTAAAGTAAAAACTCAGATTTAGAATTTTTCTTCTAAACACAATTTTCTTTGAATACCAAGAGCCATACATCTCAGTGTGATCAACATACTTTTTAAAAATGTGAAATTGGCTACTTAAAATATTTGATATGGTTTTGAGAGACAGAGAGACCTGTGAGTTGGAAGCTTGGTCTGGAGAAAGTCTGCTCTGTATCCCTTCTCTCTATGGAAAGCTTCTCAAGCCACAGAACAAATACAAATAATTCCAGCTGAAATAACTACAATTACCATTCCAATTATGCATCCAATTTCCAGGCAAAGATTATTTAAGAATATTGCAGTATTTTCTAATGCTATATAACATAGTTGGGAGACATTTTAATAGTATAAATTCACTCTTAGGCTGAACAGATAAGTATTTTCCCTTATTTTTATAGCTAGTAACAGAATTTATTTTGTAAAATTTCCAGCTGTAGCCTTTTTAGCAGTCATAAAAATGCTCAAGAAAATGACAAATTTCATCTTTAACCAAAATATTTTGTTTTCCAAAACTGTTTTCACTAGTGATAACATATTATAGCAAGTAATATTTTGATCAAAGCTCTGTCATATAACCTATAGGAAAAAATTTTTACAAGCTCCTATGCTTTTCTTACTAGGCACTTAATGAAACCTGAGAAAAATATAATACCAATAATATAGTCTTCTTTTTATTTTCTACCTAATTTTTCAGATGAAAGCATTAGAGTCCAGTATGATAAAGTCATTTGCCCAAAGCCACACAGCTAGGAAATGTTTTGCTGTGGAGAAGTCTATTTGTTTCACTATACTGGGCAGTATATGTTAATTGAATGCATAAATGCACTTTTGTTATATAAGAATAGTGTATTTGAAATGCATGAATAGACCTTCTGTTTATGAGAACCTTTGAATTCTAAGATGCTAGAGGAAAACCTTAAAAGAGAGAAACGAATTGTAGATATAACGAACAAAATTCTCCAAATTAAAATTGATGAATTGGTAACTATCAGTCTACTTAATTTCTATGAGTTTGGCTTTTTAAGATTCTACATATAAGATAATATGCTATTTGTCTCTCTGTGGCTGGCTTATTTCACATAACATAATGTCCTCTAGGTTCACCTATACTGTCACAAATGACACAATTTCCTGTTTTTGTAAGGCTGAATAGTATTCCATTGTGTATATATATCACCTTTTAAAAAATTCATTTATCCTTTGATGAATATTTAGGTTGTTTCCATGTCTGGCTGGGGGAGGAGGTGGTCAGGGAAAGGAGATATGTTGGTCAACAGGTACAAAGTGAGATAGAAGAAATAAATTTGGGTGTTCTATTGCACAGCAAAGGTGACGATCATTAATAATAATGTATTGTGTATTTCAAAATAACTAAAAGAGAATTTTAAATGTGTCCATTGCAAAGAAATAATATTTGAGGTGATAGATATGTTAGTCATGTGATCATTTCACAATGTGTGTATCAAAACATCATATTGTACCCCATAAATAAATACGATTATTATTTGTCAATTAAAAGTAAAAAGAAAACAAAATTGATAGATTGGAAAGGAGTGTGGATCACTAAAAGTAGAAGAGAGAAGATTTTTGTTGGTTTATTGTTTGTTTTGGCAGGAGAGTTTGACAAAATCAACAGAATGATGGGGCAGGGCGTGGTGGCTCACACCAGTAATCTCAGCACTTTGGGAGGCAGAGGCAGGAGAATCACAAGGTCAGGAGATTAACACCATCCTGGCTAACACAGTGAAATCCCACCTCTACTAAAAATACAAAAAATTAGGCAGTAGTGGTGGCACACGCCTGTAGTCCCAGCTACTCAGGAGGCTGAGGCAGGAAAATCACTTAAACCTGGGAGGTGGAGGTTGCAGTGAACTGAGATCATGCCACTGCACTCCAGTCTGGGTAACAGAGCGAGACTCCAGCTAAAAAAAAATAAAAAAATAAAAAGAATGGTGTGATTAGGTAGTTAGGCAGTTAGGCAGTGCTTCATGAAGATCTGAAAATAATTTTCCAAAAATGTTACAATCAATTAAATCCTGTACAGTGAATTTGCTGACTAGGATAAGAAAGAGGACCATATTATTGGAAGTTTCTATTGATAAAGATAAGGGTAATCTCTAACTAGGTTTATTTTGTAAGTAAATACAGCATCACCTCACTTTAATACAAGTTGGAACTAAAAGTATTTCAAGCAGCACAGAGTACCCCATCAAAACATAAAACTTAAAATTTGACTGATAACGTGTACTTGTGGGAGGAATTATCTATAATACTCTTTCTTAGGAGACCCTACTGAGTGACATATGGTTTATGTTGTACATTTACAAATAATATGGTTCAGAGATGATATAGGATTCTGTTAAAACCACTTGACTGATGGAGTGGTGCCACCAAATTTCCAAGCAAGATATGTTGTAAAGGGAAAATATAGAAGACCTAGAATTAGGATAACATCTGTATTTAGGTGTGCCTAAACAGATCATGCTATTATACAGAAAGGCATGGGAAGTGCTCAAACTGAAAAGTTGCAGATTACTAATGCTGCTCTGATTACCTGCAAACAGTGTAATCCTATCCATCTGCCAATGGACAAGAATTAGATCCATATATATATATACATGTATGCATATGAATCTTAAACATAAATGAATTACCTTTCTGTATGGATATATGGTATTGCTTTCTACATAGAAAGATAATTCATTTGTTTTTAAGTTCTGACAACCCCTAATATTTCAAAATATTTTAAATGTATTGATAGAACATCAGGAAGCACAGATCAATTCAACCCAGGAGCCTTTTAAAACTTAATTTAGAGCTCCAAAGAGAAATCTGGGTAAAAACACAAATATAATTGTCTTTATTCAAGAAAATTCTGAAAGTTGAACTTACAAAAAAGAGAATGTTGATGTATGCAAGGCACAACTTACTTGATAGTTCCTTGGAAGATGTTGGGAAAAATTAGAAAGTTGGCATAAGCCAATCTCTACTGTGGGGTTGGTAATAGAGAGATTAGAAAGTGCATTGAACTTATTGGACTTGGAGTTAAAAACATGGATTCCAGTTTGAAGATAAGTTTTTTATCCTCTGTATTTTCTTGTGTTGTTTTGTTTTTGAAGACAAAGTCTCGTTCTATCCTCCAGGCTAGAGTGCAGTGGCATAATCATGGCTCACTGCAATCTCCGCCTTCTGGGTTCAAGCAATTATCATGCCTCAGCCTCCCGAGCAGCTGAGATTACAGATGTCCGCCACCACACCCAGCTAATTTTCGTATTTTTAGTAGATACAGGGTTTTGCCATGTTGGCCAGGCTGGTCTCAAACTCCTGACCTCAGGTGATCTGCCTGCCTTGGCCTACTAATGTGCTGGGATTATAGGTATGAGCTATGGCTCCCAGCTACCTTCTGTATTATTTTAAATAAGTCATTTCACCCCTCAGTTAAATAAACTTCCATCTCATAATATACACAGTTAAGCTAATAATACTTGCTTTCCTACTTCAAATGGTCTGTGGAGATCATTCCTATCTTGGTTGAACTCTGGAGATACATTTGCTCCTGCCTGGTTTATTATTATATAGCATCTTCCATGTCTTCCTTTTTAGTTGCCTGGTGCAATGCCTGTTGTACAGTACGTGTTTAACACATGTTGCAAAATGTGTATAGCTGTATAATTGTATACAGTGTATAATTGTATAACACACACAAGAGGAAATAAATAGGGTACTCAAAAAGATTTGTTGAACTCTCAAAAGTGAAAAGAATTAGAGAAGGCAAAAGTAGAGGAAGATACAGAGTGGGAGAGGGCATAAAAAGACATTAACCTGATAATTTTCCATGGGGGGTTTTAAATTTTCTTATGAACCCAAACAAATTATGAAATAAATATTTTTAGCTATTACACACTGGATTAGCCTATCACATTATATAACTGATCTTGTGTTATACTCTCTTTATACTTTCTACAATTAAAGATTAATCTTAACACTGCTGTTCAAGAGAATTTTCAGCAATGATGGGAAGTTCTACAAGCATAAATACCTTGGAGATACTGTAATTTTTGTTCTAAAGCACATATTACAGGATAGCAAGATGCACAATTGTTTTTTTGGTTTTCCAGTGCATATAAAAGTTATTTGTGGCTGGGCATGGTGGCTCATGCCTGTAATCCCAGCATTTTGGGAGGCCGAGGCAGGTGGATCACCTGAGGTCAGGAGTTTGAAAGCAGCCCGACCAACCTGGAGAAATCTTGTTTCTACTAAAAACACAAAATTGGTCAGGCGTGGTGGCACATGCCTGCAATACCAGCTACTCAGGAGGTTGAGGTGGGAGAATCGCTTGAACCTAGGATGTGGAGGTTACGGTTAAGCTGAGATCAAGCCATTGCACTCCAGCCAGGGCAACAAGAGCGAAACTCCATCTAAAAAAAAATAAAGTTGTTTGTACACTATATTATAGTCTATTAAGTGTGAAGTAACACTGTCTAAAAAATGTATATACATTAATTTTAAAATACTCTATTCTTTAAAAATGCTAATTATCTGAGCCTTCATCAAATCATAATCTATTTGCCAGTGGAGGGTCTTGCCTCAGTGTTGATGGCTGCTAATTATCAGAGTGGTGGTTGCTGATTGTTGACATACCTGTGGAAATTTCTTAAAATAAGATAGCAACGAAGTTTGCCCCATTGATTGACTGTTCCTGTCCCAAAATTTTTACCTAGGATGTGATGCAATTTGACAGCATTTTACCCACAGTAGAACTTATTTCAAAATTGGAGTCAATACTCTCAAACCCTGCTGCTATTTTATCAATTATGTTTATGTAATATTCCAAATCCTCTGTAACAGCATTCACAGCCATCTTCACCAGAAGTAGATTCCATCTCAAAAAATGACTTTCTTTGAACATTCACAAAAGGTAACTTCTCATTTGTTAGTTTTATTATGAGAATGCAGCAGTGCTGTCACATCTTTAGGTTCACTTCTAATCCTAAATCTCTTGTTATTTCGACCATATTTGTAGTTACTTCCTCCACCGAAATCTTGAACTCCTCAAAGTCATCTATGACAGAGAGATGACTAAACTCCTGTTAATCTTGACATTTTGAATCATGAATGTTCTGAATGGTGTCTAGAATGACAAGTCCTTTCCAGAGGTTTTCAACTTTCTTTTCCCAAATCCATCAGAGGAATCAGTTGATGGCAGCTATTGCTTTACAGAATGTGTTTCTTAAATAATAAGACTTGAAAGCCAAAATTACTCCTTGATCCATAAGCTACAGAATGAATGTTGTGTTAGCAGGGATAGAAACAACATCAATCTCCTTGTACATCTTCATCAGAGCTCTTGAGTAACTAGGTGCATTATCAATGAACAGTCATATTTTTAAATGAATCTTTTTTACTGAGCAATAGATCTCAACAGTGGGATGATGAGACTGCCTCTCTAGATTCTTCCTCTCTGGGCAGAGCACCTCTGAAAGAAAGGCAGCAGCCCCAGTCAGGGGCTTATAGATAAAACTCCTATCTCCCTGGGACAGAGCACCTTGGGGAAGGGGCGGCTGTGGGCGCAGCTTCAGCAGACTTTAAAAACATTCCTGCCTGCTTGCTCTGAAGAGAGCCAACATGAACACAATTGTGTAGTAGATGTTAGCCTACAAAATTCAAATTCAAAATTCAAATATTACCAAGTTTTAATGTGAGTTTTGGGAAATATGATACACTTTAATGTCTTGGTGGTATGTGTGTTATTATTAATATATTATTGATGCTTACAGACTTCAAATATCAGTCTATTCTTGTTATAAAAGATTAAAAAAGAAAACCTGTAGTTTAAAAATACATATATTCAGTAAACCATACTGTAAACAGATGTACTGCCATCCAGGTTGCATTGTTCCATTTATAGAACACAGGCAGAGCCAATTTAACATAATTCTTTAGGGACCAAAGATTTTTGGAATGGTGAATTAGCATTGGCTTCCAATTACAATCACAAGCTGCATTAGCCCCTAACAAGAGAGTAAGCCTGTCCAACAGAGATCTGAACCAGGAATTGCCTTCTCTTCTCTTGCTATGCAAGTGCTATACAGCATTTCTTCCAATAGAAGACATTCATCTTCATTAAGAACCTGTTGTTTAATGTAGCCACCTTCATGGATTATTTTAGCTAGATCTTCTGGGTAACTTGCTGCAGCACACTGTGGCTTCACTTCATACTTTTATGTTATGGAGATGGTGGCTTTCCCTTAAACTTCATGAACCAACCTCAATCTTCGCTTCTGCAATCTCCTTATCTCTCTCAGCCTTCATAGAACTGAAGAGCGTTAGGGCCTTGCTCTAGATTAGGCTTTTGTTTAAGGGAATGATGTGGCTGGTTTAATCTTCTATCCAGACCACTCAAATCTTTTTCATACTAGCAGTAAGGCTATTTCACTTTCTCATCATTTGTGTGTTCACTGGAGTAGCATTTTTAATCTTCTTTAGGAACTTTTCTTTTGCATTCACAATTTGGCTAACTAGTCAGCACAAGAGGCCTAGTTTTCAGCCTGTCTTGGCTTTCAACATGCTCTCCTCACTAAGCTTAATCATTTCTAGCTCTTGGTTAAAAGTGAGAGACATGTGACTCTTTCATTCACTTGATCACTTTAGAGGCCATCTTAGCATTATTAGTTGGCCTAATTTCAATATTGTAGTGTCTTGGAGAATGGGGGGCGGGGGGGGTCAAGGAGGGGAAGAGAAATTACAGAGAAGAAAGATGGAGGAACAGGACAGGGGTAGGTGGCGCTATCATAACACATACAGTATTTACCTAATAAGTTCACTGTTTTATATGAGTGTGGTTCATGGCACTCCAAAACAATTACAACAGTAACATCAATGATCACTGATCACAGTTCACCATAACAGAAATAGCAAGTTTGAAATATTCTGAGAATTACCAAAATGACACACAGAGACATGAAGGGAGCACGTGCTGTTAGAAAATGGCATCAGTAGACTTGCTCCATGGAGAGTTTCTACAAACTTTCAATTTGTAAAAAATGCAATATCTGCAAAACACAATAAAGTGAAGTTCAATTATGCCTGTATATGTGCCCTGTTTAAATAGTAGCCATTAGCTACATGCAAGTGATAAGCACTTGAAATACGACTAGTGCAATGGATGAACTAAATTTTTCATTTAATTTATTTTAAATTAGTTTAAAATTCAATAGAAAATGCAGCCAATGGCTACCGTATTGGACAGCACAGATCTACAACATAATGGCTAATAAATGACCATATTTATTCATGGAGCAGAGGAGAGTGTCTAAAACAGCATAGTGACCAAAACAATAGATGCCTAAATAAAAAAGAATCATGATTTATAAGACTCCAAGTTTCCAAAGTATTAAGTCTTGCTTTCTATAACTTGTGACTTAACACATCTCTTTGACAGATCCTTGCATTCTTTCACCAGAAACAGAAACAGAATCAGTTGTGTTCCACTAAATGCATGGCTTCATCTTTTGGGACTTGGTTTCCTTATCTGTAAAATGAAGTGGTTGGACTTTGTTAGATTATATTTAAATTTTTCTTTAGAGTCTGGAAGCATATTTAAACATGGGGAAAACTGCATGTTTGATTTTAGGTCTCATCTGTGAATTCCTGTCTCATCATCAGAATCTTTCCAACATGTTTTCCTTTCCCTCTGTGCTTCTGACTCCCTCTTATCTGTCCATAGTTCAAAAGATTTCTCCTGTCTGACAGATTTATCCTTCTGCATTTGTGCTGTCAGAGAGCTTTGTTTAGACAGAGTCCAGACATACTTGTGTGTTGCTTATGCATTGTAATTAAGAAGGACAACGCCACATGAATCAAGCTTATCTTAAAGAAAATAGAACTTTAGTCAAAGGAAGAAAATAGAACTTCAATCAGAAAGGAAGAAAAACATTATAAAATAAACTTGGCATAAAGAACTCCAAAGTTTAAACCAAACTAAGGTGGGAAGCATAGGAAGTTTGTTTTTCTTTCACAAAATCAGATTAATTTGTATTTGAAGAGTTCTTTAAGCATAAAGAAACTGCCATTGCAGAAATGCAGATTTCTGATGTGGCCACTTTCAGTTTGTTGAAGAAAAACAATTCTGAAAACTCATTCAGGTCCCTCTGGCTCCCCAGGTTCTTTGCACCCTAATAAAGAAAAAGATTACACAAGCGCCACCTTTTGGGAAAAATAGGAATAGCATCAAAGAGGTCAGATTTAAAGACCATTAACTTTCTTTCACCCTCAAAGGGAAAAACAGAAAGTCAAATATCATCTAATCTTCTGATAATATTTAAAAGTTATATCCCCAGAGGGTTATTAATCACATGACATGGAACTATTAGTAAAGTCTGAATTAAAACCTGGATTTGATTTGTCTCATTTTAAAAATGGCAATAAGTTGATTTTGCTTTAAAACAGTAACTGAAATAACCACAAAAGAACAAAACACTGTCTCAAATCCTAATGTCATAGTTTTCATTTATCCTTGGTCATGGACGTAGATCTATGGGGAATATTAATTATTTGATTCTATTTATTCTACCTAGTTACAATATTGTACCACCCTTTTTCTTAGTATTTAGAGTGACAAAAACAGAGAGGCAAATTCATTTATTTTACTAGAAAAGAAAATTCTTATTTGTTTTATCGAGAGCCAGGAAAAAATGGTATCACTAATCTGCTAAGTTTTTTTGGACTTGAAGTGTAGAGTCTAAGGCTTCTGAGATTCCACAAAACTTGGGAGAAAATGTAAGTAAAATTACTGGTTATTATAAGTAAATATTTTTTACACATATCAGGCATTAAGGCGTGGCCTCCACCATTATAATGACCACTGAGCAAAATTCTGTAACTACACAGTAGACAAGGCTGATGTATAAAATGCTTCCAGAATGGAGATGGGAGACAGCTGAATTTCATTTTAAGCTATATTGACATATCCACAACTAGAAATAGTTCTCATTGAACTTGTATACTGGAGTCATAATCATAAAATAGTGCTCTTCATTTAATGTCTTTAAATTCTCATCTCTCTCTGAAGACCCTTTCAAATAGAATAAAAGCATAGAGGCAAATCTGCTAAATGACTGATAGCTTCTATGGTTCTGAGTTCATTCTCCCAACATTATTCTGTTTACACAACAACCTAGATGTACAAGAATTAAAGAGTTTTTAAATATTTAACTTGAGTCATAAGCCAAATCAGATTTTTCATTATTTCCTAAACAAAGTGTCACAAAAGCTGCTGTGATTTTAAGTATGAAATGAATGCTACCCTTGTACATTGCAGTCATAGTATTTTTAAAAATAATTCTCATTGAATATAAATGTACTATTTTGACTTTTGTATCACTCCTTTTCCCACTCTGTAAGTTTTAATGAAATTATTTCCCCTTAAAATAAATACATGAAAGATTGATTACTAAAACAACATTATGTGTTTTATGCTCTGCCAACAGGGAGATGATAGAGTTGAAGTTTAAATTCCTCAGCACGCCCTGCTGTGGTTGTCACTCTTAGCTCTCCCTTTCCAAAAACCTCAAAATAGCTTATAATGCCACGTACTATATGTGGAGTAATAATTAGGCTTACCAGGGTACTTTCTGTTGGACAATCCCTTTGGCACAGACAAAAGCCATAAAATCCAGCTCTTCACACAAAGTTCTCCAGCTTTTTTTGAAAGCTTTAAAGATCATAACTGTCATATCACTTGACAACTTGGCATGGTGAAAGCTGACTAATGGGCACTTTTGAGTATGGAGTTTTATGCTTTTTCTTTTCTTCTTTTTGGGACATCTACCAGGATTTGGGAATTAAATTGATAGGATAAACCCAAAATTCACAGTCCTTGAGCCCTGAAAATTAACTAAGGGCAGTCATGTTAAAGGTATAACTTAAAACTGATTTTTGCAAAAGGAATTTGGGTTTTCACATGAAAAGAAAACATAAAGACCTTCCAAAGAAATTTAACATTTCAAATGAGCTTCCAGAAGCCCAGAGCTCATCCCATAACAATATATTACTTTTCAAATTAGAATCCCTAATTATCTTGTGTATTCCTATAGATGCAGAGAACTTTGTAATTTGGCCATTCGCCCACTCCATTTAGGGTTGGTCTTGTGCATTTTAGTTGCACCCAAGAATCACCAACCAGCTGCATCTACTACATGTGTCTTCAGATTCTACCACATTATCAGTAAAAAGTAGAGGAATCATCAGAAATGACTAGAGAAAAGAAAAAGAGATTTAACTATATAGAGAGTAAAAATCAGGTTGGCTTAAACCCAGGTTTTTCCACTCAAGAAAAGAGGGCCTATCTTTTTTCTTTTAGGAACATACAAACGCACAAAATAAAGCATATTTGTTCATGTAAGCAACTCTAAGACAAGATTCTTTAGGACTAAAGTTTATAATGAGGCTCTGCAGAAAATAAGAAAAAAGCTACTCATAATTATTTGTTAAATTAACTTTATCTGACCTGTAACTTCCACTAAATCCTTGTTTATTTTTATATATGTTAATTAAATTTTTTTGTTTGTTTTTTGAGACGGAGTCTCACTCTGTCGCCCAGGCTGGAGTGCAGTGGCATGACCTTGGCTCACTGCAACCTCCACTTCCCCAGTTCCAGCAATTATTCTGCCTCAGCCTCCCGAGTAGCTGGAATTACAAGCATGTGCTAACATGCTGGCTAATTATCATTGTTGTTGTTGTTGTTTTTTAGTAGAGACTGGGTTTCACCATGTTGGCCAGGCTGGTCTCAAACTCTTGACCTCAGGTGATCTGCCCGTCTGGGCCTCCCAAAGTGCTGGGATTATAGGCATGAGACACCATGCCCAACCATGACATATGTTTAATTAAAATTATCAGAGGGCATGACAAAAACAAAATAGGCATAAATTGCACATTGAATCTATGTACCCATAATGTTCCCAATTGTTTTCAGCTCATTTTACAAACTGGTCTAATTTGTAGCTAATTTTTATGTACTGGCCTGCATATGTTTAAGTAGTGGAATAGGCAAGCATCCAAGCATGACACTTAACATCCATTTTTAAATTTCTTGTTCTGCTTTTTAGAAAATGATTAGATACATGTACAAGTACATACATATATATATATATATATATATATATATGTATGCATGCATGTGAGCATGATGTATGTGTGCATGTGCATAAATTAGGGTCCTTGTATTCTGCACACTGTGAGTAGGAAGGGTAGGATTTAGACAATCTTGTGACTGTTACCAGGAAATATAGCCCTTTTTGATCTTAGTAAAACATTTTACAAATCAATGCAAAATATTAAAAATTATATTATCAAAGGGGAAATTATTAAAATACAGAGGTTACTTGTCTACTCATAATTTTACAAAATAGAAAAAAGTATTTTAATCCTTAAAATTATACAATAAAAAACACAGGTATAAAATAAAAGAGTTTGAGATTTGAATCTTATTTCTAACATCTTGTGTAATATCCAAGAACCTGCGACTTTGGGAAGTTATAGAGCCTCTGAAACCCCAGTTTTCTAGTCAGAAACCTTGTTGTTACTTTCTTTTTTTTCTTTGAGACAGAGTTTTGCCCTTGTTGCCCAGGCTGGAGTACAATCGCACTATCCCGCTCACTGCAACCTCTGCCTCTCAGGTTCAAGCAATTCTCCTGCCTCAGCCTCCCGAGTAGCTGGGACTACAGGCACCCACCACCACGCCCAGCTAATTTTGTATTTTTAATAGAGACGGGGTTTCTTCAAGTTGGTCATTGTTGTAACTTTTTAATAAACACACATGCCTTCCTTCTAAAGCGTTGTAAAAAGGCACTTCCTCTAGGAGGTCCTTAGCCATAAACTCCATCCAGTTTAATTAATCATATTTATACTGATATACAATAAATAAATTTAAAGTTCTCAAAAGAGCAAGTCACTTCTAAGATTCTACACAACCAAGATACTTTATGATAGCAGCTTTCATTCATCCATCCACTCACTCACTCATTTATTCATTCATCATTCAGTTATTTATTCAAAAATATTCATTAAAGCTTGTGTGTGGAAGAGTGTTGGATTTTTCAGGACAGGCTGGAGCAAAGTAGAGGATGCCAGCATGCATACTTGTCCTATTGAGCATCTCAAAATCTTAACCAGTTTTCTCCATTCACTTCACAGTACTGCATAGACACTAGGTAGTCAGAGAAGAAGAGGATGATACCCCCATAGCTGTGGGGTGTTTGACTGTTTTAGAAGGACCTTAACTCATTTGAAATTGGCAATAGAATGAAGTCATTATTCTCAACTTAGAACAGCCCAGAAACACATCCAGGCTGGTAATAAAGCTATCCTCAATGTTCATGCCTCAAAAGATTTTCTCTGAAGTTATTATATCTAATTTTGTATTTGTAATTGTTTATTTTATTTCATAAAAAGAGCCTCAATATTAATAGGCTTCAAGCCATATAAACTGAATTTGCCTTTACCCGTGCTACTTCTTTTTATTTTGTTTTGTTTGTTGAAGCCATTACCTTTAGGAATAGTCTTCAAAGTGTACAAACTAGTGGTTCTCAGTTATCCTGTTCATAATAGTTGGATGGAAGGTTTTTTTTTAAATGTGATCTCCAAGTTTCCACACTGAGGAGCTTCTGTTTGAGTCGTCTAGTTTGTAGCTTTCAGAATGAATATGTGTGTGTTTGTGTGTGTGTGTGTATATTCCTGTCTTTAAATCACACACTGAACATCAGATACAAGGCAATTTTTTTAATTGAAAAGAGCTTTAGAATCGATCTGCTATTGTTATTCTTCATTTTAAGATAAGCTGAAGTTTCTTTCTGTTACATTGGGTGGCTTTCTATTCTGAAATGATGGCAGCTACAGGGGGCTCGGGAGAGGGTAGAAGGCTCAGTTTGGTTAAGCACTTTCTTTCAAAGTGGCCCTGTAAGCAGATATTTGAAGGTATTAATCTTACTCCTTATTGACCTTGCCATTGATATGGCTGGTCATTCAGAATAGTTAGCATTAAACTTCAGTTACAATTCCAAGAGGCCACAATAAAAAATGTTGAAGTCGTATAGATTGGGCCCAAAATAAAATGTAAACAGTCCCCACATCTCCATGTTGTAGACTCTGATATACAGCACCTTTAACTATATTGCCAACTCACTCTATTTCTTTTTCACCTCTGTTCCTTCCACAGGATCCCTAATTCCTGCCAACCACCTAACTCTACCTCATTCCAACAGTTCCCAGCCACCTGTCTCTCCACTTTTCCATTCCATCTGCCGTAAAGCAGGCTCTGCAAAACAGTCATTAAAATCTTTAAAGATGCCATCTGCTGCCTAGTATTGTCTGTGAATCATTCAAGGTTATAAATATTACATTTGCATTGTATGGCCTGGGACCTCTGAAAAACTGACTCAACTAATTTAACATCATAATTATCATCACGGTATAGAGGACTAAAACATCCAAATAGTATTTCACTTGTAAGAGCAATGGCTTTTGAAAAAGCGAAATAGACTCTTTCCTTATCATCAAAGGAAACCCATCTCTAGATCAAAGATTCTGGAAGACATTACCCTCTTTAAGTTTTACTTAAACCAATTAAGACCTAAAATGCAGCCAAGATTAAAAATAAATTACTTAGTGACACTGAAGATAGTTGAATAAGAATATAGATAGGTGAGTAATAGAAAATGTATAGTGCATTGTAGGTTTAGTAGAAGGTGATTAAAGAGAATTATTGTATAAACTAGGAATTAAAGAAGTGAAAATAAACTTTCTCTTTCTGTCCATTCTTTTACTAGATGATGAAGATTTATTTAGTGCCTCCATTTAGCACTATTATTTTTCTAATAATTACAAATTTAGAGTATATTTGATATAAATATTTAATTCTCAATATTAAATCATTGTCAAAAATACATATCAAAATAATTTACATAATTATATGAAGTTTTAAACTACTTAAATAATTTAAAGGGTATGTATTTTGTATATATCTAATCATTTTCTTCTAAAATGATTTATGAATATGTAATTTTTTCAAGTAAGTTATCATTTTATAAAGTAAATCATAATAAGGTAATATAAATGCTTCCAAAACCAAAATATATGTTCTATATCACTTTCAACAACAGAGTAGTATCTGTAATTAAGTCCTAAAACTTTATAGAATAACCCTGCACCACCACCTGCTGTTGGAAACAAAAAATTTAATTTCATATGTTTACCTTATAGTTATGGAAATGGTAGTTCAAAGCTTGATGCTAGGTAAAAAAATCTTCATGGGGATAAAGTAGCATTATCATTATTATGGCTTTTATGGATTTTAAGGCTTTTACATAAATTTTTGAGCATGTATAGATTTTTAAGTATCCTGATTCTACAAAGAGGGAAAGCAGGAAGTGGAACAAAACAAGTAAAGCCAAGTCAAATAAATAAAACACTTTCAATTTGAGTACCCTGCTGCGCTTTAGGAAGAAGAGAATTTCATTTCTCTGCCACAGAATCCCTACAGTTTTTGCTCTTAATATTTTAATATATCATCATGATTATTCCTGTGTATACGTATTACTGTTAACAGATGTATTATCAATGTTTAACTCAAAGGGAAAAAATGGCCTTTTCCATGAGGACAAACCTCTATTTGAATTCCAGCCCTTCTGCTTGTTAGCTTTGAGTTCAGTCCAACTATTTAAGCTTCTCTGAATACCAGAGTGAAGACTTTTTAAAAATTGGGATATCTACATGAATCTTTCAGGGTTTTATGAGACTTTTAAATATTATATGTAAAGTACTTGAGATACATGTTAGATACTGAATAAATGGCATCTTTGATTACGTTATTTTTATTCCATAATCATTTGTATGTGTTATTTAAATCTCAAATCTGGGAAGTTCAAATCTGATCAGACCATGGACAGATGTTGGAAAGATCAAAAGAAGACATAAGAAATCTTATCTTTGAAATAAATATATAGAGTGGGACTTGAGTCAGACACTCACAAAACCGGATAGAAATATTAAATCTGTAGCAAGTAAGCCTTACAGTTTCAGTCAGCAATCCAGCTGGGGATTATTTTGACAAGGAGGTTAGGGGAGGAGCCTAGACAGTCCAAACATATGTTCATGAACATATGCAGATTTATATGATGATGCAGGTCACTTTAGAAAGCTTGAATTTCTCCCTCACAGACAAGCCTCTAGTGGATTTCAAAGAATGGACTTTTGTCGTGTTTTCTGATTTAAAAAATTACTCATTAACTCTACAGAAAGCAGTAGTAGGCACATTTAGTGATACTTACATAAATAATATAGTGAGCAGGAACATCACCAGAGGAATCTTTTATGAAAATCTAATTAAGTGAGAGAAATGAAATAAGACTGTACATTTAGTACTGCATGAAATGAGGCAATGGATAAACAAAAAGGAAAATAGAGATGGATGGACAGTCAGATGAATGCAGAGACCTCAGAAAAGAAGTTTAGCAGGGTAGAAAGTAAAACTCTTCTTTACAATAAAATTCCAACTAAGAAAGGTAGAACAAAATCACCATTTGGAAACCACACAAGTAATAATTGTTCCAGATAAGACTCATCAAAGAATTATTGCATAAAAGTACAGTGAGAAACAGGATGATTTTATAATCTCAAAGTAGCTCACAAGATAGTTATTAATTACAAAGACAAAAATGGCAACTTTACATTAAAGAAAATTTGCAGACACTACCATTACCAAATGGACAGTTAAATTACTGCTTCACTAAAGACATCATGCGGCACTGAGAAAAACACATCACTTCTGTTGTACTCCCACCAAAAATACATAGCTTGAATCTAGTAATAAGGAAACATCAGACAAACCCAAACTGAGAAACACTGATCAAAGTAACTGGTCTGTACTCTTAAAAAATGTCTCTGTCATGTTAAATTTAGAATATTAGTGGTATAAATGGCTGAATTTGAATATGGCTTCTAAGTTAGACTGTAGTGTTATTAATGTTAGTTTCTTGATTTTGTTCATTGTAATGTGGTTAAGTGACATAAAATGTACACAAGCATATTTAGATGTAAAGAGTATCATGTCTGTTACTTACTCTCAAATGTTTCAGGAAAAAATATATACCTACAGTTATATTTGCATCTATATTTATATCTACATTTGTAGCCATATCTATGGAGAGACCAGGGTTGGAAGAGAGAAATAGGGAGGGAAAGGGGAGAGGGAGAGGAAGGGAGGGAGAGAGAGAATTATAAAGCAAGTGAGAGAAGTAAAAGGTTCACATTTAGAGAATCTGGGTTGGGTTACAGTGTATGGGAATGCTTTGCTCTAATCTTGCAACATTTTTGTACACCTGAAATTACTTCAAAATTAAAAGTAGAAAATGGTAAAGGAAGTAGGAGGAGAAGGGAATAGTACAAGGAGGAGGAGATATATTATTTCAAAATAGATCTTATACCAAAATCATCTCATTTCTAGATGCTCCATAAGGTTAACAATATAAGTACATACTTACTGAATAAGAATAATTTGTATGGTGTATTAGTCCATTTTCATGCTGCTGATAAAGACATACCAGAGACTGGGCAATATACGAAAGAAAGGGGTTTATTGGACTTATAGTTCCACGTGACGAGGGAGGCCTCACAATCATGGTAGAAGGTAGGAAGCACATTTCACATGGCAGCAGACAAGAGAAGAGAGCCTATGCAGAGAAACTCCCTTTTTTAAAACCATCAGACCAATCATCACGAGAACAGCACAGGAAAGACCCACCCCCATGATTCAGTCACCTCTCACTGGGTCCCTCCCACAACATGTGGGAATTCAAGAGGAGATTTGAGTGGGGACACAGCCAAACCACATCATATGGGAAAAAGAAAAAAAGATCTAGAAGCAGGAGTTTGGGATGAACTACACATCTAATTGTACACATTTCTTGTGCTATAACTTCTATGAAGGAAAGAAACAGGCTAATTTTTGTTCACTACTGTTCGTGCTGTTACAATATAATGTCTGGCACATAGGAAATGCTTAACAAACATATATTGATGGAACCATGTAAGATATCTACTTTATAGTTGTTTTAACCCTTATTCTCCTCTTTTGCAATTGTCTTAAAATCTGCCCACTAAACATCTAGATTTCATAAATATATAACTATTCAATCTGAGTAACATTTTAGGAGAGAACAACTAAATTGTGTGAGGCAGAGAGAGCTTAAATCTGAGTATTATATAGGAATGAAACATGGGAATCTCTTTACTCTCCAATCCTAAGTGGGTTTGTGGTTAACTTATGTTCTTTTTACCCTACTGAACAATTATAACTTTCCTTGAGCATTAATTAGTAGCCTTAACCAGCTGTTAAAGTGTGGCTGATAAAGTGTGGCATTATATTTCAAACCAAAATCCAAAGTCTAAGCAACATCTAATTTTTTGGAACATGGACTGTGAAACTTGAAATTACCAGAGTATTGGATATACTGGAGAAGTTTAAAAGGGTCACAATTGAACCAGGCACATCAACCAGCCTAAAAGGCAACAGATCAAGGAATGTCTCAGAGTTGCCTAGCTTATTTTGATCCCTATTCTTGGTGACATCTCCATTTTCTCTTATATTAGATGGTATACTGCATAGGTCCAGCCTCAGAATGTCTGCAAATCAATGGTTCCCATCAGCTGCCTAAGACAATTACTGAAATAGAATTATGTAAGCTGGCAACAGATTAATATGTCTCCATACTCTACCCATAGCTGATAAATCATGAGTGAGCCCCTGACCTGGTGCCAACCAATTCATACAACCAGTGACACCTATGAAGTGGCATGGAACAAAAACTCCAGATACATAGATAATGGTGCTTGTGGTTTTGCTTTGTTTTAAACAGAATTATTGAGACATGCTTGACACAAAAATAATTTTGCACATTTTAATGTGTACAATTTGATGTTATGATATATATGCATATATGTATATAAACATATTTATATTTATGAAACTATCACAATCAAGATACTGTGCAGCAAACCACCATGGCACACACTTACCTATGTGACAAACCTGCACATCCTGCACATATACACCTGAACTTAAGATTAAAGTTGAAGAAAATAAATGTTGAATAAATCTGTCACCTTCAGAAGTTTCCTCATGCCGTGCAATCCCTCTCTTATTCCTACTCACCTTCCTCCCATAGAAGGCAATCATTGATCTACTTTTTATGAATTTATGTTAATTTTCATTTCCTAGTGTTTTGTAGAGATAGAAGAACCACACATTGAGTCCTATTTTCAATGGCTTCTTTCACTCCCCGAAATTATTTTACTAACAGTTACATCCATGTTGTAGCATAAATTTCTTTTTATTGTCAACTAGTATTCTAGTTTGCAAATATACAATGGTTTATCTGTTTATCTGCTCATGGACATTTGGGTTGTTTCCAGCTTCTAGCTTATTAGTTCATAGAACTGATATGAACATTCATGTTAAAGTTTTCATAGGAACAAACCCTTTCATTAAGTCAAATCAAGGAGTGGAATAGTTAAGTTTATGTTTAACTGTTTAAGAAACTGCCAAGCTATTTTCTAAAGTGGTTGTACCATTTTACATTCATAACAAAGTGAAGGGCAATTCTAGTTCTTCAATAACCTAGCCAGCACTTAGTGTGTAATATCATCTCATTGTGATTTTAATTTGTATTTCCCAAATAACCAATGATGCTGAGTGTCTTTTAACGTGTTTATTTAGTATCAATATATGTTCTTTGGTGAATAATCTATTCAAATCTTCTGCCTATGTTTATGTAGGTTATTTTCTTTATTGTTGAGTTTTATGAGTTCTTTATATATTCCGAACACACATCCATTGCCATATACATGCTTTGCAAATGTTTTCTCCTATACTGTACCTTGCCTTTTTATTCCCTTAACAGTGTCTCATGAAAAGCAGAATTTTTAATTTTGGTGAATTATAGCTTTATTATAGGCCATGTTTTTGGTGTTGTATCTAGTAAATCTTAGTGGAAGCAAAGATTTTCTCCTGTGTCCTCTCCTAGAAATTTTGTAGTTGTAAACTTTATATTTAGGTCTAATATCCATCTAGTGTTAAGTTCAGATAATTGACATTGATTTTCTTGTGTGTCGTGATGACATTTTCATGTGTTTGCTTTGTTTTATCTTTTGCATATTGATTATTCCAATATCATCTAATGAAAAAATTATTATTTCTCCTTTGAATTGTTTTACATCTTTTAAAAAATATCACTGTCCATATATGTGTAGCTCTATTTTTGGAATCTCTATTTTATTCTATTGATCTATCTCTAATATTAGTACAAACATAACATTGCCTTGATTAAAGTCAATTATAATAAGTCTTGATATCAGATGGTTTTAGTTCTCCCACTTGGTTCTTCTATTTCAAAGATGTTTTGGTTTCTCTAGATTATTGCATTTCCCTGTGAATTTTAGAGGTTTTTTTTTTTCATTTCCTACCAAAAAAAGCAAAGCAAAACAAAAGCTAGGACTAAAGACCCATGGGCATAGTATAAGTCTCAGTACACTTAGCCCTTCAGTAATTTCTCTTCACAATTTTAGGTAGTTTTCAGTGCACAGATTTTTTGTGTGTTTTATCAGATTTTTCCTTAATAACTTCATATTTTTACTGTTATTACATATGGTACAGTTTTTTAACTTTCATTTTTGATTGCTGGTTGCTAGTATATAGAAATACAACTGATTTTATATTAATCTGCTAGCTCGTAAGCTTGTCAAACTCATAGGTTCTAATATCATTTTTATATGTTCCAATAAATTTTTATAAAATGTTTGAATAAAGTTTTACTCATTTCTTTTTGACTTGAGTGCCTTTAGTCTTAATTTATTTTTATGTATATTATTGCACTGGCTAGAGCCTCCATTTTAATGCTGAACAAAATTTATGAGACTAGACACCTTTGTATTTTTCGTAATCTTGGGATAAAGCATTAAGTCTTTCACTGTTAAATATGATATTAGTTGTATATTTTTTATATCTGAACTTTATCAGGTTGAGAAATTTACCTGCCATTTCCTATTTTACTGACATATTGTCAGGAATGAATGTTGAATTTCTTCAATGCTTTTTTCTCATCAATTGAAGTGTTAATTTGGTTTGTTCTTTTTAATTTGTTATATGGTAAATTTATCTGATACATTTTTTAATGTTAAAACAGCCTTACATCCGGATAATTACTACCTGGTCATGATGTATTAGCAGAATTATACAGATATCAAAACCAGACAAAAACATTAACATAAAAAAGCATTGTATATGAATATTTTTCATGAATAAATATACAAAAACAGATAGATATACTAATCAAATTTTAGCAAACCAAATCCAGTAATGTATGATGACTCTGTGTGGTTTAACCCAAGAAGGTAAGGTTCAAGAGCAACAGGAAGAGAAACAGAGTGGACTTGAGTAAGAACATGGAGTAAAATGAATTTGTGATGACTTTGATGTTGAATCACCCACCGGTTCTGCATTAGTGCTATCATAAAACTGAAGTATTCCTTATTTTTTTTAATTTCAGTAAAATGTCTTCATCCTGATTTTATATGTATCCTTAGCACAAAGCCTCCATTAATTGAGAAATATTGGTGGGTCTCTGCTCCTTGAAACCAAAAACTCTCAACTAACATAACACGCTTGATTATCTTTGTTTGTGATTAGGGTGTGCTTAGATTATGACGTTTTATTCTCCATAATGTTATAGAGTTTATGAATCTTTGTTAACACTCAGCAAACACTCACAAAACAACTGATCTGACAGCTTCCATGACCCTTCCCAGCCTCCAGAACTGTGGCAAATAAATGTTTGTTGTTTAAGTTATCTAGTCTGTGGTAAATTACAATAACAGTCTGAACCAATTAACACAAAAGGTTTATAAATGGTGATTTTGTGAGGAAATATTTAGTTTCTCTAAAATTTTGTGAAAGCTTTCTACCATAAGTTACACTTTAGGACACAAACCCTATTCCCTTTATGTAAATATAAAAGAAGAGGTCAATAAAATCTCTAGGATTTACACCCTAAACTAGTCCCTCTTTGTCTTCATTCTGCTATATGAATGACTCCAGGGAGGCCATACCTAATGAGGAGCTCCCAACAAATGGCAACTGATGTTACCTACAACCAAATATGTCAGGAAGGTTAGAAACCAATACAAAGTTAGTCTATCAAAACTTGTGTCAGGTAGAGGGCTCCCAGGTAGCACAGCTGCTTTAAGACGCTCATTGATTATAAAGCACAGTAGAGGTTCCAAACACAACTGGACTCCAAAATGAAGTGGAAATTCTAATGAAGACATTGAGACACATCATTAGGACTTAAGTAGAATATTTAAAAAGATAAGTTTATCAGAATTATCTAAAGCAATTTTTTAAATTACACAATGAGAATGAACTATATAATAAGAAAAATATCATTATCTTCTGAAGATAAAAATTTTCAAAGATCAATTTTTTAAGAAAACCTAAATCAAACATCTTTGAAACCACCCTATTTCATTTATTCTAATAACATAGTAAGTATCACTGAGATACACTGAGACGATTTCACTGGATAATAGATATAATTGTTCAAATTATTTTTCTATTTAGCACATGTAAATCAAACCCCTGTAGAGTTCTAGGCACTGTTATAAATGTTGGGAATACAACAATGAATAAAATATATATAGATGGTGACAGATGTTACAATTAAAAAAAAAAGCAAAGAAGGGAGTTGTAGGTTGATGGGGGAGGTACTATTTAAATAAGAGGGTAGGAAATTTAGTTATAATAATACGATGACATTTAAACAGACATCTAAGCAAAGTGATGGAGTGAGCCATATAGAATAAGACTGTTCCAGATATGGAGAGCAGCAAATGCCAAAAATCCAAAGCAGTTTTATGGTTGGCCATATTCAAAAACCAGTAAGGTGGCCAATATGGGAGGTGTAGAGCATGTTAAGTATCAGACTTCCACATTGGGGATGCCTCAGCCTCCTGCCTCCCATTAAAGGTACTTTGTCTCTCTTTAAATTCAACAACCTGCTTGCAAAATAAATTATTTAAACTTCTGATTTCTCCAAGTACTTATCATCAACTGCTTTTCACATATGCTTTAGAAGTTTCAACTTGTCTGTAATCTTAATATCACAGGAAAAAAATCCATTGTATTTGCCATAGATCATGACTTTTTTTTTTTTTGATGTCTATGTGGATGAGTCCATCTGAGAAAGGCAATGGCAGTTAAAAGTGTCAGAACTGAACTGTTTTCTGTCCAGAAGTTCATAAAACTTCAAGGGGGCTTATATTTCCATTTTCTATTGTTCACTTAAAAATATAAGAAGGATTTTTTAAAAAGCTAAATTTCCACATAAGAAAGACAGAGAAAAACTGTATTTAGAAAGTTTTCTTGGGAGCCAGTTTAGAATGGTTAGCAATACTTGTCACTGCAAGAGTAAACAAAACAATGAACTCTGTGCACTTCTCTCAGTTTACCGTAAAACTTCATTGGTAAGAAACGTCAAGAAATATTTTTATAAAGTTGTCTTCTATAATACACTTGTAACTTTTTTTTCTGTTTAAATTACTATTGTAATTTTTTTCTGGCTCTTTCTCCAGGAAAATAGGAAACAAAACAAGTATCATGCAAATTATTTATATCTGCTAAATTAGGGAGATGTTTGTTTATGCAAAGCAATCAATATCCACAAAGATTATGCAAAACGCTATTCAGTAACGCCAAGTTTTTACAAAAATGATGCACTGTTTATCCTGTTCTTTCTCTGTAACTCCTCAGACAATTCACGGGTTGTGTGTGGCCTTAGCCAAAGGCAATTTTATACCTACAGTTTTTAAAGGAATGCTTGGAATTTCGTTTGGAACAATTTCATAATAACATGGACCTATCTTATACAGGGGAAATTATACTTTTTTTTTCTTGGTCATAGATTTCAGGAGTAACGGAGAAAAACAATAAGAGGTCAGGGGATGCAAGGTGTATTATTCCATTCTCACACTGCTACAAAGAAATACCGGAGACTGGATAATACATAAACAAAGGACGTTTAATTGACTCACCATTCCACATGGCTGGAGAGACCTCAGGAAACTTAAAATCATGGCGGAAAGTGAAGGGGAAGCAAGCTTGGACCTTCTCACACGGCAGCAGAGGAGGGTATAAATGTAGAAGGAACCACCAGACACTTGTAACACCATCAGATCTCGTGAGAACTCATTCGCTATTATGAGAACAACATGGGGAAAACTGCCCTCGTGATCCAATTACCTCCACCTGGTCTTTCCCTTGACAGGTGAAAATTATGAGGATTATAATTCAAGATGAGATCTAGGGGGCGGATAAAAAGCCTAACCATATCACAAGGCAAACCTCCATTCCAAGATAAAGCAAGAACAAACAGGGATGGATAGAATTAATTATATTGCTGGATTTTCTTCATGAAGAACACCTGTGACTTGAAGAGCTTTCCATTTAAGACACTTATTATTACAAACAGTTTAATAATAGTAGCTTTGAGGGGTCATCTCAGATTAATAACACCAGCATTTCCTGACGCAAGCAGTAAAGAAGTTATGGTTGCTCTTGAAAACAGGACAAATTTGCTACATAGCCTTTCCTGTTACTTTAAAAATTCACATTGCTCAGCCAAGATTAATATGGGGGTACACAATCCACACAAATTCTTCTTGGCTGTGCTATTTGTCAAACAGCCATGTACTATTAATAGCATCAACCAGCTCCTAAACATTCCTATTAGTGATACCAATAATACTTGGCCTTGGTGTCAGCTCAGCACTTCCCAATCTCATTGGAAAGGGCAAATATTTATGTTAGCTCCACTTAGAAGATGTATCTTAGGATACTGAGTCATGTAGCTTAACCTACAAAATTAAAAATAAAGTCATTCAATGTGACCTTTAAAGAAACACAATTCAGTTATAATTTGGCTTTTTGAATATAAAACATAACTAGAATTGGGTTGTCTTGTCATCCTGAGAGTTACAACGATCCATATTTCCTTGTGGAAAATAGTTATTTTCGATCCTTTGTGTCCAAGTATTTTCTCTGTAGATTATCACAGATACTTTAGGTCTTCAGAGAATTCATGGATCAAAAACATAAGACATCCTTTCCATATTATAGAACATTTCTACCACTAACTATAACTCAATGCCAATTTCTGCAGTATCTATCCATGTTACAAAAGTTTCAATAAACGCTGGAGTTGAAAACATTGGTAGATTCTTGAAAGATTTCTGAGGTTTAGTTGGCAAAAGTCACAAAAGGTTGAACTTATGCCAAAAATACTGATATTTAACAGAATTGGAATTAAATTTCATCATGGTTTGCTGGCACTAGTATAAACAAAAAAAAAAAAAGTTTATTCTTTCTTTGAGATGGAGTCTAGCTCTGTCGCCCAGACTGGAGTGCAGTGGCGGATCTCTGCTTACTGCAACCTCCACCTCCTGGGTTCAAGCGATTCTCCTGCCTCAGCCTCTCAAGTCACTGGGACTACAGGTGACCGCCACCATGCCTGGCTTTTTTTTTTTTTTTTTTTTTGTATTTTTAGTAGAGATGGGGTTTCACCGTGTTAGCCAGGATGGTCTCAATCTCCTGACCTCGTGATCCACCCTCCTTGGCCTCCCAAAGTACTCAGATTACAGGCGTAAGCCACCGCGCCCGGCATAACATAAACATTGATGATTTTTTCATGTTGCTATCAACATATTTATCTGAAAGTAGGGGTTCTAATACTGCCGAAGTTTTCTAGTATGCTTTCATTGCTGTGATTATTGTCCCTAGTCCATAGTTTCTCTAAACATTATAGTTTTCTTATTGCTTTACTAGGGTTATTTTATGTACATGCATCATCTCTTCATTCCAGATGTGCCATTTTCATCCCATTTCTGAGCGTTTTCCAGTGCACCACCCTCCTGTGTCTCATTTAGCTCTCATCAAATCTTCAGATTGTCACAAAATAGAGTTACAGATGGTTTTAGGGCTAAATTATATTCAAAATCTGGGCTATGTTTTACAATTAACTATTGAAAATATTTTAAATAAACCTTTTATTTAGTAGTAAATCCTTTAATTCACAATAACCTAGAAGAGTGTAAGGCACAGTAATAAACCTGGGGAAACTAGGTTACCCTAACTGGTTTTTGGAGAGCTATTTGACCTCCAGATCTCGTGGGTTTCTTAAGAATACTATTTCCCAGCTGGGTGAGGTGGCTCACGTCTATAATCCCAGCACTTAAGGAGGCCGAGGAGGGTGGATCACGAAGTCAGGAGTTCAAGATCAGCCTAGCCAACATGGTGAAACCCCATCTTTACTAGAAAAAAAAATCAATTAAAAAAAAAAAGCCTGACGTAGTGGTGGATGCCTGTAATCTCAGCTACTGGAAAGGCTGAGGAAGTGAATTGCTTCAACCCAGTATGCAAAGGTTGCAGTGAGCTGATCGAGCCACTGCACTGCAGCCTGGGCAACAGTGAGAATCCCTTGCAAAAAACAAAACAAAACAAACAAACAAACAAAGAATACTATTTCCCAGAAGTAGAAACATTATTCTGTAGAGGCAGAAGTTGCAAGATATTCTTGGTAAATGGTATATGATTTTAACTTGCAGTGGTCCAGAAGAGAATCTGAGCATGCATCCAAGGTGCTTCTCATTTGTACTGTCTTGAAGAACACAAATAGACATTCGAGGCACAGGAAAAATGTCAGATTTCTACAAAGAAAGTATTTGCACCTGTAAGTCATGCTCGATGCCAGCAAAAGACCTACAGGGAGACCAGTGTAAGAATATAAAATGCAAATGTTTATAAAAAAAGTAATTTCACTCTAAATTTTTTTCATTGCCATAACATATTCCCATGTACATACAGTTAGAAGCATATCTAACAAGATCTAATAATACAAATTAAAGAATCCAACATAACTTGAAACTGCTGTATATAAAACTATTTCACAATTAAGCAAAAAATGTCACTTACTTTTAAATCAGAGGCAAAGGGTTAATATATTTGAGATATACTTTATGAAAAATAAATATCAATTAAACTGTTCCAAAGAACATTGCCTAGAAAATGTGGCATGTGAATATTTTATCCTCCATCTCAATTTTTTAGAGTATGGATCATAGTTTACAGAGAATTGAAGTTGACTAGGCAAGGAACAGCTGAAAGTACAGGTGGCCCTTAGCCAAATAAAGTGTCTAAGATGGGAAATATCCCCAACTGTTCTGCTTCTGAATTGTTACCTTTGTTGTGTGGGGCAAATAAGAACATGCACATTTCTTGACAATCTTCTATGTGCATGTCATCTAAAAATTATATGTAATGCTCACACCAGCCACTCAGCTCACTCAGCTATTTTCACAGTGCCTGTTTTACTAGCGAGAAAACAATAACTTAAATAGATTAGATTATTTTCCCATCATTTCCAAGTAGGTAAGTGCCAGAATCAGGATGCATCCTCAGTCCTATGTGATTGTGAAGTCAGCAGTCTTTCTGTTAAATTCCATTGCCTTGCATTTCATAAAGGCTGAAGTGGTTCTGTACTATGGAAAACTGATCTTGGAGATTGCGATGCATATGAAATGAGAAAGACTAAACAGATAACATCCACAGAGAAATAGGATAGGTAGGCTCCTGCCATGCAGGATGTGAACAAGTATGTGCGTTGTACCTAAGGCACTGTGGTACACTTAATATAGGGCAGAGTGGAAAACTGGTGCAAGGAGAGGCCTCTCAGAATGGTGCATGACTGAAGAGCTGGAGGAATCTAAGAGAAAACAACAACTCTGAACCAGTTTATCCTAGAGTCAGGCTTGGGTTTGCGACTTCTTGTCTTTGTCATGTCTAATGTTTCCTTCGTGGTTGCTTGCATGCTTTGCCTTCTCCATTGCTTACACTAGTAACCTCTATGAGATTGAGGTCAAAGCTAGAACCTTTCTCTTTTCTGAAGACCCTCAGGGGTCACAGTGATCAGATAAAACTGCTCAGATGACTGAAACTTCAGGGAAGCCCAATAAAAAATGGAAAGAAATGGTTTTTGAATGGAGGCATAAGTGGCACAGCAAAAATTTCCTCTATGGAAAGTGGTTAGACCATTGAGTGTTAATGTGCATGATCTCTGCATGCCCATCCGTCTATGGAAAATGGTCTAAAGGACAAAAATCTTATGGTTCTGGGGTCTTCTGTCCTGGTAGATTCCCACACTATGACAGCTGCTGAATCTGACTTTGAAGCTCAGGGCACCTTCCTGTGAGGATAAATGGAGGGACTTGTTAGCCAGGTTTACTTGCTAGTATCCTTGACCATGTATTTAATCTATGTATTGTTTGTTTGCTGATTCTATAGTAAATAAAATTTATTCCAAATCATCATTCTCTCAATGGTTCAATCCAGACCAGCTTTAATGGTCTAGCTTAGTTCAAGCAGGATATGGTAATTGCTGACGTTTGTTGTAAATACTTTATAATTACCAAGGTCCTATCACATATCTAATTTTATTTTTTTATAACCCTTTCATGAGAAAGAGGGTATTTTTTCTTCCCCATTTTTTAAGGTGTATAAACTGAGTTCCAGATTTGTTAACTCCTTTCACATCTTACCACTGAGGAATTTGGGGCCAGAATCTATGTATCCTCCCTCCTACTGCCTTCTGCATATTATTTTATAAATAGCATAGGGTTAATGACCGATGGGAGGGTCACATGGATCATCACTGTTTTCAAATGAAAATTTCTCCCAATGTTGGGAACTTTTGGCTTCCCATTAGGTTTCAGCACATTTCAAATCAAACGTAAAAAGGGATAAGATTTTACCTGTGGAGAAAAATCACAGAAACTTGAATAAGAGCTTTTTTCAAGTTCAAAAATGCAAGTAACCAGAAAACAGTCTTGGAAGATATTCTAAATAGGGGGTTGAAAGACATACGATATAATTAGGAGTGTGAAGAAAATATCCAAAATACAAACTATATGTCATGTAATAGTCTTGAGGTAAAGAAAAGCTGCTTTGGTGTTTAGAAATGAGAAAATCAAAATTATGTAAAAACCAACAGCAAAATATTCAATGCTTTCACTCATAAAACAAATTTGTAGTCTCTGCTAGCATAGGAAGGAGGTAGGTCAAGAAATAAAAACAAGAGCCTGGCATATGGCTTAATCAATGTGAATTGAATAGATGAATAAATGAAAGGAGTTACCGCTGTAAATACAGCTGAGAGGGAAAATGGGAGGTGAGTCCCCCAAACACAAATCTTATCCTGTACCTTCCCACAATTATTTCTTTAACAGTTTTTACAACGTTTTGTTCTGTTTTTAATTTCCTATTTTCTAAAGCTCATGAATCCATAACCTTCACCTTTCCCTGGATAGGATGTAGAAGGGTCTTATTGGAGTATAAGATTTGGATATATGATGGTTATGGTAGGACAGGGTGAAGAGAAGGCACTTGTAGAGACATGCACAGTAGTAAACCTAAACCTGTAGTACTTACAGCTGCCACTACTCTGTGTGCTCAGAGCTTTACTTCTATCTACTCATTTAATTCTCACTATTCTAGAAGGTTGGTGTTTCTACTTCCAAATTATTTATCAAAAAATAGAGACAGAAGTAGCACACAGAAAAGGTGGCAGAGCTGAAATTCTAACCTATGTCTGTCTGAAATCAATGCTGTCTGCTGTCTTCACTAAATCATTCTCAGACCATAGGAATAATCCAACTTTTTCATTTTGCTCATGAATAATGAGTAGTGATATGACTAATATCTGAATATTGCAAAATAGTTATGGATCTAGGTATAAAAAAACCCATTTTGGTCCTCTTTACATTATGCCAAAGCTAGCCTTTGGTTTATTAGTTAAAAATAAATTCTGAAAGCATATCATATACACATATAGCATTCCCAATAAAAGCACTGGTTGCATAAGTAAAACCCAAGTGCATTGCCCCCACAGAGCCTACGCCTCCAATATCACATATCAGGGGTAACTGCTGTTTCTCTCATAAAATCCTAGTGGCATCCAATCCTGGAAAATTTGATTAGAGACTGGAGGCTCCTGGTGTCCTTTGTCTAGATACCTGGCTACTCTAAAGACCTGGGCCATCAGTTTCAGAAAGTTGCAATCCATGTGCATAGCTTGAATTTTCCTTTTATATTATTAGATGGCCTGAAATATAGCTATGAATTTATAATTCTTGAATTAATCAAAATCACAAACTAAAATGAATCAAATCAATGTTTCTTTTTCTTCCCTGCTTCTAAGACTAGAGTATTAGAATTAAAAGCATCCAGAACTGTGTTTATAATATTCTATCCATTGCCTGAATCCATTTAGAATGTAAAATTACTCAATAGCTCTTTAAAAGATTTCTTCAAACTTTACATAATTCTATCCTTTTCTGGTTTTCACATGTTTCTTAGCATAAATTTGATTGCAAGAGGATGAATATTTTGACTTATTTGGAGAAAGAAAATAGTTTTCTGATTAGTTATTTAAATAATTTTGACAAAGCTGCTCTCCAAAAATCTTAACACAAACAAAAAGTGATTTTGAAATACTGCTTTGGATTCTTCCAACTTAAAGTGAAAAGGAAAAATAGAAACTGGCATGTGTTTAAAAACACTAATCGTAGATTTGGGTTGCTGAATATTCCCTGAAAAGTAATAGAACACTTTTTTCCTTTGAAATAATGAAATAATGGCATTAACAGCCCATAGCCACAGTGAAAAACTGGAATAACAAGAGAATGGGAAAAAAATTCCGAGATGAATGCCAAAATGCCAAGGTAAAATGCAAAGAATGATAATAGCTCTTCATTTTTCTAAGATGAGTTTTCCAGTTCTGCTGGGAATAAGTGTGGGAGTTAGTTACAACTGGTAGCATGCCACATGTTGCCGCTTGTTAAGTTTGCTAAGAACAATTACAAAATTCTAAATGGTAGTTATTCTTGAATGAGAATTCAAGAATTCTTTACCAACTCAAACTGAAGATACTGCTGCTGGTTGTGAAAATGTGAGGGTTTTCTGGTCCTAGTTAACTCTTTTGAAATCCCAGACTCTTGGAATTAAAATAGATGACACATATGAGAAATCAAACGTAGAATTGTCCTTGTAAGCAGGAAGAGTTAGAAGCCTCGAAGACTTTTGCCAGCTTTATGAAGACTATAGAATTGTTGTGTCATGTATGTCCTCATATGCTGCGAAATTTAAACTTTATAGCCATTTGTGTCATGAACACATCCCTATTAAACGTAAATATCCCCAGACCCATGACCCATCATAAGCCTAATAGATTTCATCTCCTGTCATGTTAGGAACTGAAAAACTCTACTAGGAAGAAGCACTGTATAGAAGATGAGTTGAGAAAGATTGTAACAGCAAGTTGAGGCTTCGTGTAAAACATCACTGTGATTAAAAAGGCACCATTGTTGGCCGATGGCAGGGGCAGAGGGAGAGGGCTTGGTGGAGGGTTCAGGGAACAAAGTCACATACCGTCTCATCTTCCAGCTTTGTTTTACATCATTATTAGTTGATAAGTAATAAGAATGTTAAGAATGAGAGGTAAGTTGTTAAGTCTCGTTTTATCTATTAATATTATTAAAGAAAATATATTTACAACACTTGTTAAAGAATAGTAGGGCAGACTTTACTCAAGACCATCACATTAACTATAGAGACCATTGAAATGGGCTTTGCATTAGAGGAAAAAGATTGGGCTCCACTCCAAATACAATAAGGAAAATTGGGAATTTATAGCCTTTGAGCCAGGTTGCAGCAGGGAGGTAAGTGAATGGAAACATACCAAGAGCAAGCATCAGGCATAAGAGGCGATTCTGGCTAAACCAATATAACAGGATTCCTACTGAGGGCAGGCCAAGGTGATCAGACATTACATGGGGAATGGTGGGAAATGAGGAGCCTGCTCAGATATACAGAGTGATCAACTACTGAGGGTGGAAGATTCTGGTTAAACTGACTTATCAAGATTGTTTCTAATATTGGACAATGCAGAAACATAGAAGTCCAAAAGTCAGGATCTAGTTGAGAAGAGAGTTCAGAGACGCCTAATTATGGCATGGGCAAGGAGGAAATCTTTGTCCATGGCCCCCACCCAATGTATCTTTATATTTACTATGTTAATGAAACTAGAAAATATTCATCTAATAGGCCATAATACAATATTTCCACACCATACAGGAACATATTTTACTTTAATAGAAGTAGAGCTGAACAGTTCACTAGAAGGACATCCATTATGGATTTTTCTGTAGTGGGGTTGAGAGGAGCTTACTTTCGTATAATTTAATGAACAGTCAACCAGAAGACTTAAGTTCTAGTTAAACCATGTGAATGTGGACAAGTCACTTCTCTTTTACTTCAGTTGTTCTCCTAGAGTTAGCTATGTGCTTTCTAGAAAAAAGTCTGCCTCAAGCTTTGACAGGCAATACTTTTACCAAATGGTTTGTCATGGAACAACAAAAGTCACCAGATTTCCAGGCTGCAATATCTGTTTGTTATTCACTGCCTGATTGCAATTCAGTTGCCACATATTTCTTATGAAATAATGAAGATCCAGGCATTAATCTCTGTATTAGCTAATTGCTATATGAAAAGTAATTTTAAAATGTAGTAGATTTTATAAGACAACAGTGTATTAGTCGCTCTCACAAGCAGAGATGAGCTATTAGAAGTTAGAGGCAGCTACTATCAACAGTTGTCTTCAGTCCTTGTATTCGAAGAGAGAAGGTGATGTGGAAATTGGCACGTTAACTTAGAAGCACATTCCACCGAAGGGGAGAACTTCAGTCACAAGGCTGCACTTAAAATTAAGAGCTTTTATTACTAGCAGGAATAAAGAAAGTCATACTGAGAGAAATGGGCAGTCTCTTCTACAGTGGACTTCAAGCACAACAAGCAAAGCTATATATTTATAATCTTTGAGAAATTTTGTTTCCCTGACACTGGTCTGCACTCTGCCCAACCTCTGTCTCTCAGTTTAATATTCTTTATTTTGAAGCAATTTTTAAAAACTAGCCTTGGAGATATAGGCACAACTCTTTTAACAAATCTTTCCTACCAGTTGTATATAATAAATGTCATGCTTTGTTGGGTGCAGGCTGTTTAATTGGATTTATTTCTCCTATATTTTTAGTTTACAATACAAAATTTGTTTGGCTTTGTTTTCAGTCCTTGAAAGTTTCTGGTTATGAGGCTCTTAGTTGATGATAAACTATAAGTCATGGGCAGAAGGACCTCTCTTTATTTTCTTCCTTTTTTGCATCGAGGAATGTTTCCTTCATCTTAGGCTGATATCTTTCTTCTAGTTAGGGTTGACAGAAAAAAACCACAATGTGCCTAGTTAAATTTGAAATTTATAAACCATTTTTTTTGTAACATAAGGTATATTCCATGTAATATTTTGGACATATTAATACTTTAAAAAGTAGTCATTACAAAAGTAGTCAATATTTAAAGTTAAGTAGGTGTGCTATGTTTTTATTTATTAGCAATTCCGCTTTTAGAACAAACCCAAAAGCTGGAAGAAATAGCTATTTTTCCCCCTAAAATAATGCATAGTCTATAACCCAACTCCCAATAAGCATCATAGTGACCAAAGGTTTTACAAGAGCAAAACAAGGTACCAGCCTTGAAGCTTGAGTAGTCTATTCCCCACCTCCCTCCTTCAGATCATCCCATTCTGCTAATTTCATATTTTAGAATATGTCATTTACAGAATCTCACTTTGGTTACAAAATTTTGACCAGATAGGATGTTCTGACTGCAAGTGCCAAAATTCACCTGAAAGTTAGTATAGTACATAAAAAGAAGAGTGGATACCTGATTTGCCAAATGTCCTGTGACAAGGAAGCTCAAAGATTAATGCAGTGGTTGAAGAACAGAATTAGGAACCGGGCTCTGTTCTTTTGTACTGCTCTTCCACTAGTGATGCTTACTCCTCATTTTCACAAGACAGTTGCTACATTTCAGGGGTCACATGCAGACAAGATCCTATTCAGTGGACCCAAAATGATTCTTTCTGAGCTGATTTATATATATATATATATATAAAGGAAATCTTTCAAAAATATGCTCAACTGACTTTCTCTCACATGTCATTGTCCAGTATGGGCTATATTTATATCCCTAAATCAACTACTGTCCAGGGCAAGAGAGTATGCAATCGAGTTATTATCAACATTTACCTCTGAGAAATATTCAAGAAAGATGGATACGCAACACACATCGGGACCCTGCCAGTAAGGAAGTAGAATTGGAAAGCAATAACAACAAAAGAAATTTATAGAAGACTATCAAACATAATTTTAAAAAGTAAGCTTCTAATAGAATATTTTTACCCCAATATAAGAAGCACCATTTTTACTTATGAAGTGGCCACAAAAACTGACCATTAAATAAGCTACACAGGAAATCTCAATGAATTCCGGAAGCAGATAACATAAAAGAAGTTAACAAGTAAAAACCTCTAGGATATGCACGCATATATTTTTATTTATCAGGTTCTGATGAGGGTCCTTTTTCAGGTTGCAGATGGGGAATTCTTACTGTGTTCACAGATGGTGGAAGGAGCAAGAGAGCTCCCTTGGGGCTATAAGCACACAAATTTCATTATGTGCATTGCCCTTGTCATCTCCCACAAAAGCAGAGATTTTTGGTCTGCTTTGTTTAGTGACTTTTTACTTGAGCATTGTGTGGAATATAGTAGATGCTTTCTAACTCTGTTGTATGTGAAAAATAAATCATTATCACTTTATAGATGATGACATTAAGGCACAGAGAGGGTAGGCACATTGCCCAAGATTGCCCATGAAATCAGTGGCAGGAGTGGGATTAGAAGCCAGGCAGTCTGTCTCCAGAGTTAAGAATTTCAACCTCTATGCTGCATTGTCCCCATAGGGCTAGAGTTACTATACTGGTAATATAGCCAGATTTATATAGTGAGAACTGAACTGTGAAGAAAAAAATCAATAAATATGATACTTCAAGCAAGTATATAAATAACAGCTAAAACAAGGAAAACTGAAATGAGAATGTGATACCCTAGAACAGATGACATGGGACAAAAATATCTTGGGACCCACACTCCAAGTTAAGAAAAAAATTAGTATTTATTTCAGAGTTTTGGTGTCTTATAGAATTATTTTATGTTTCAGTTAATCATACAGCAAATATATTCTAATTAAGGCCAGACTTAACTATGCTCCTCGGTAGAAGGGATATAAACTTTTAAAAATAACTTTGTTATTTGTTTGTTTTAACTTACTTTATTTTAAGTTTAGGAGTACATGTACAGGTTTCTTACAAGGTAAACTTGCATCATGAGGGTATGTTCTATTGATCCTTTCATCACCCAGGTATTAAGCCCATTCCCCATTTGTTATTTTTCATGATCCTCTCCCTCCTCCCATGCTCCACCCTCTGAGAGGCCTCAGTGTGTGCTATTTCTAGCTATGTGTCTGTGTGTTCTCATAACTTAGCTACTACTTTTAAGTGACAAGATGCAATATTTGGTTTTCTGTTCTTCTGTTACTTTGCTAAAGATAATGGCCTCCAGCTCCATTAATGCCCCTACAAAAGACATGATCTCATTTTTTACGGCTGCATAGTATTCCATGGTGTATATGTACCACCTTTTCTTTATCCAGTCTATCATTGATAAACATTTAGGTTGATTCCAGGTCTTGACTATGTTTTAACAGAGGTACAAACCAAGTCTTGTTGAGGGATTCTTGTTATATCATTCTGAGAACATGTCTCTTTGCCTTCTTTCTAGCTTCTGCATGGATTGGAGGAGTCTTGCCTGTGAAATATTTCCCAGAGTACAAGCTAAGTAGCAGCATTCATTGCAAATGAAGTAATAAAATGTTCTGGACTAAGAATCACCAAGTGGTCTAGCTGAAGACCATACTGCCACAAGGGAATTGGGAGACAATGGCTATTGTAAAACACGTCAGAAATCTTACTTTTTCTTTTTCTGAACCAGTAGAAGTGAATTCCAAAAACCAAGACAAAGAAGAAGCATTGTGCTCTGAAAGTGTCCTTGACTGTACTTCTAGTCGTTATCAGGAATAATATGTGTTATATTTGCTGGTGTATGCCTTTACTCTATCCTCAGTGTTCTTGCTTTTCCATATTATAAAACCAGAACTCAGTAACTGTGGTAGTAATCTTAGCAAATTGTCTTAACTTCTTTGAGCCTATCTTTCATTATCTGTAAAATAGGGCTACTAATCTTTAATATGCAATGTTTTCATAAATATCTAATGAGTTAAAATGTAGAGTGCTATGCATAGTCTGTAGTAATTAGCAGTCAATGAATAACGAATAATAGTAGCCACTATTAATGCTATTTATCTGAGACCTAACACATGAGCTTGTCACATAATATGTATTCATTAAATATATGTTACATATATGAGTCTGATGGTGAACTCTTGCAGAAGAGTGACTTCTTCCCTAGACCCCATCATACTGAGGTACTCCTAGCTGATGCTTAGTGCATTTGTTCACTCTAAATATCTACAGGTATTCAACAGAGAACAAATCTGGTGTTGACAGTAATGAAGTTTAGAGTCTGATGAGGATCCATAGCCTCTAATTTTTCTACCTGGTAAAGTTATGCTGATGTGGATACTATACTTCGTTTTCAGTCATGCAAATGAGCTTTCTTGGTCTGTTCGCTAGCACTGGCCTCAAGTTGACGTCCCTCTTGCTTGCTCTTAGAGATGGTTGGCATCCTGAAACATTTTCTCTATGAAGAAAATGCAGAAGTCATATTTGAAAAGGGAGGTGGTGAGTTCTCAAATATGATAGAATGTCTATGTTTTAAAATTTGCTGACTATGGGAAATTGCCTTGGGCACGGCTTTCCTCAGATGCTGGGGTTACAGATCCAGGTGCTGAGTTAAGCTGCATCGCCATCTCGTGGTCAGTTGATGTGGTGGCCAGAGGCAGAGCATTTAATGAGTACACGAGTGAGCAGATTTCAGATGCCAGAGTTGAAAGGAACCTGGGGGTCATCTTGTAGACCTCCGTTATTTATACACAAGAAAAATGAATAGCAGAAAATAAATGACCCAGTCTTTTTGTTACAGAGGTTAATCACAGAATTGCCATTCCATTTAGTTGCTATTTCTCTCAACAGTGTGCAATATAGGATATGTGTCTTTAGCTGAATACTTGAATTTTCGTGTAGTTGCATAACTTCCTATGAACATGAACACTCTTAAAATGGGGCTGATATGATTGTTGTAAAGTATCAATTGGATGATGGTGTGTGCAAAAGAACTTTATAAATAATAAATTATTAAAAGAAATCTAAGTATCATATTTTATTTTAATTTTTCTTGGTGTGAAAACAGATGCCAATTTATTCAAAGTTGCATCTGCAGTTGAAAGCCACTCACTTATGTATTCATAACTTAACTTCCATGAGTATGCATTGGGCAGTTGCTGTGTCATCATCATAGGAAGAAAGGACACAAAGAGCAAGAAAACACAGACTTCATCCTTAAAAAAATTATAGTCTAGGCCAGGCAAGGTGGCTCATGCCTGTACTCCCAGCACTTTGGGAGGCAGAGGCAGGTGGATCCTGAAGTCAAGCAATCTAGATCATCCTGGACAACATGGTGAAATCCTGCCTCTACTAAAAATACAAAAATTAGCTGGGTGTGGTGGCACATGCCTGTAGTCCCAGCTATTTGGGAGGCTAAGACAGGAGAATCGCTTGAATCCAGGAGGCAGAGATTGCAGTGAACCGAGATTGCAACACTGCACTCCAGCCTAGTGACAGAGGGAGATCTGCCTCAAAAAAAAATTACCATCTAATAATGAAGAAGACATTAATACAATGTGCAATGTTTTGTGATAACAGATATTAGAGTAGATCCCAGAGACCGGTACCAACTTTAGTTCTTGCACATAAAAATAAAGTGTTCAATTCTGCGAGTTGGGGTGGAGCTGGGTTGCAAAGACAGAATAAGCTTTATATAGACAAAAATAAACTTGAATTAAGTTTCAGATAAATAAGTGTAGTATGCCAGGGAAATAGGTGAGGGCAGTTGGGAAGAGGAAATTCTGTATATGCAATGCTAAAACTGTGAAAAACAAAACTATTAAGAAGAACAATATTTTCTTATAGTTATGAAAATATTTCAGTTCTGGCCATATGTCTTCAGGAACTCATGGTCTCATTCCAAACAAATGACAAAATGATTTGGCTTGGGGCCTATATTTCATAACTTATAACAAAATTTGATATTTTTTGAAGTTATGAAAACTAAGATAATTTTAAATTGTGGAATATGGTATAACCTAAAGAGTCAATAGAAAATGATAAGAAGATGCTTTATGAAAGCTCATCGAGACTAATGGTTTTATCAGTTTCTATATTACATACCTGTCTTTTAGTTCCATGTATTAACAACTGCTGGAGTTTATTTTATCGCCCTTTCATCATACCAGGTATTTGAAAGAAAACCTTAATGGCCTAAAAGTCATACTTCTCTTTTCAAATTCCTTCTAGTTTCCTTCTCCATCCTCTGGCATCCAGATAATTGCTTTTTAGACAGGTTGATTGACGGCCATCTATGCACACATCAGGCATTCTAAATGGCTCCCTTCTGGGCTATCTCAGGAGAAGTGTTCATTAGCCCTTCAAAACATATTAAGGACAACTCTGTCAGAAAATACATTTCTATGCACAGTGTAAATAAAAAATTACATTATTCCAGGGTGTGTTTTCCCTGCCTCTGCACATCAAGGAGAACAGAAAAGCTTAAGTTTTTAGACAAATAACAAGGTAACAAAATAATTTAGAAATAAAGCAAGCATAGAGAATTTCCAAGATGTATAAAAGGCTGACTGTGTTTTAAGAACTTGGTTTTTGCCTCTCTCATTTTTCACTTGCCCACCACAAATACCATACTTTTCAAAAAGTTACTGTGTCCTGACTTTATGCCTGCTTAGGTTACTCCTGCCTTAAAATGCCTTCCCCTCCTCTGACTCTCATCCTTACCTTTTCAGTGACAACTATCATTCAAGATTATGCCCAGAAATTGCAGCCTCTGGGAAATATCTGACTTCCTGCACTGGAATATATGCATGTTCTATATGCTCCCTTAGCACCTTGTGCTATTTTACTGTGGCAGGTTGATTGATGGCCGGCATTATCCCTGTTGTTCTTGCCTCTCAGTTTCATGTGTTTTTCAGTGAAACTTTGGACCTCATCCCATCAAGAAGCTATTTTCTCATTCCATTGAATCTGAGTTAGCCTTGTGACTTGCTCTGGCCAATAGAATGCAGAAGAATATTTGTTTGCCAGCTTCAAGCTAGGACTCAAAAAGATTGCATTGCTTAAAATCAAGGATGTGTAAGATCCTAATTATTGGATACTAATTAATTACCCGGTTTCTCCATGCAGTAGTCTTCAGGCATCTGCCATTATGGTGGTTCATAAGAAAGAAAACAAAACACAGATGTATTAAGGCTTTTCTACACTGAAGGATTTTACTAACATAGATCAGGAAACTGCACCATGAGGTCAAGTGGCCTTACATGGTGTCTTTGAGACCAGTATCAAGCTTATCTTAAAAAGTGGGTACTATCAAGTATGTATGCCAGCTGAGGGCAAAAATGAAAGCAAACTGCTAACATACACACATACCCAGTGAGTTCTTTCAATCTCAAAAGAATGCTCAATTGTTTATTTGACTACTGTCAGTTTTCATTAATTAAGATTATTGAGAAATACAAATTACTTTGTAGTGTTAGTTGGTTTAGTGGTGTAATTATTCTTGGTAGAACTCTGAAAGGACACAAGTAACACCTTCAGGTGCCTGTTGTCTTGGCACTGAAGACTTGAAATTATCTCTTGGTGATTGCCAATCCTGCCAAACCTCTGCGGGAAAAAAAAATGCTGGGCACAGAGTGTCACAACAAGGAAAAATCACTGCATCAGAAAAAGTATCTGTGATCACCAATGTGCTTGAACCCATAGAGAACTCAACATTTTTTAGGGGGGTGGTTTGTGACTCCTATTGGAGGTTTCATTGACTTCTCAGTTATCAGAGTAAACCTGGGACATTTGGTTCAAAGAAGGAAAATGCTAAGTGCAATTGGAGTGCATTCCTGCTTCTCCACCCCCTCCCCTGAAGCCCCATCATATCGCTCATTAGTTCTACCATATCTTTCAGTGGCCGACTTTTAGTCATCAGGAGGAACAAGAGCATGCCAGAAGCTGCCACCATGTAGAATTGTTCTGAAAGTCACGCATACTGTCTCTTCACAGCTTAACTTTCCTGGCCTAAGAATTTACCATTGCAGAAAGTAATATGGATATCTTTAGAATTATAACATAATAGTTCATATGTGGGCACACACCAAAACTTAATTAGATAATCAAATGGTAACGAGAGGCGGTCATAGCTGGTACAGCCTATGTGCCTTCCTGAAAATACCGTATTCAAAAGAGTGAAATTATTCTCAGCAATGATGTCAGAAAAATCAGGGATTCCAAAGGAATAGTACATATTTCTGAGAATGAAAAGTGGCTCTATATAGTTCTGTAAGCCAAAGCCTGAGGCGCCTCCAACTTGTACCCAAAGAGATAGTCCCTCACTAGGCATGACTTTGACTGCATCAGATCACTTCCCATCATTTCAGTATATAAGTCATGAGTTGTGTACGTGGAAACAAAGACTAGAAATGATAATTGTCTATCAAAGAAGAAATTTAATTCTTCCTTATGCAGAATAAATGCAGGGATATAAAGCCCAGGGCTCCTAACTTATCCCCATGGAGTCTTCCTCTATCTTACTGTTTTACCATCTTTTGCATGTGGCTTCTATCCTCATGGTCACCTTCTAATTGCAAATGGGGACCACAGGTCCTGGCATCACATCTACATTCCAACATAGAAAGAAGGAATAGAGGGGAATCAGACTTTCCTAGCTGCATGCCAATTTTTTTTCCAAAATGCTTCTCTGAAAATTGTTACCAAAAACTTAATACTACTGGCCAAAAGTTAGTCATACGTCTATACCTGGCTGAGAGGAATGCTAGGAAAAACAATCTGTTATCTATGCACATTGTTTACTCAATTACTTTAAGTTCTATTACTAAAAAAGAAGTAGAGAATGGATACTCAGAGGACAACTAGCCAAATCTGCTCTACTAAGTTAAGGATATGAGAGAAGGAAAAGTTAACAGTGAACTGATCCTGAACTGATAAAAATGATGACGGGAAAAAATTATTTCCAGGCCAAAAAAAAAAAAAACTCGGTAGCAAGAGTCTAAAGTCTTGGCTGCAGACTGGAGTTATCCAGAAGTTGTTAGTGCAATGGCGTGTTAAGAAGTTTAGGATTTAGAACAAGATAAGCAGGAAAGAAACCGTGATGTTCTGTATACACAACCTCCTGGTTTTGGTAATTTGTTCAGTAAGAGTGCTTTAAGATAAATCTAGGCTAGGGTTTTTGGCCCAAATTGGCAGAAGCTATCAATTGATTCCAAATGCTGGACCTATATCTCTATATCCAATAGATCTTACAGTAAAGCCTACCTTATCTGGAATCTGTTTGTTGCAACAAACCCTTGGTGTTAGTTATGCATGAATCTCTAATCTTTGGAACCAGATAGCTGGGGATTTTTAATGATGGAATAAATCAACTGTTATAAACAAATTTTGGCTAAACATGTGAACACTTTCTCCTTGGCACCTTGTTCTCCTAGTAGGTTCTTATACTGATACAATTAATACTGTCTCTGGATTTCCACTTATTTTTACCATTCAGCAAGACTTGTTTGTTCCTGATCTCTGTTTTAAGGGGGATATAAGAGTAGAAATGTGTGGACAGCTCTTTCAGTGTCCAGTTTGCTTTAAGATTGTGTTACAGAATTTGAACTGGGTGTATATTAACTTTCCTTTCCCCCAGCATTATAGAAAGATTTTCCTTTGCAGTAGCTAGATGCAGATGAAGAGTTCTGGAGCCATGACATAGGTGAAACTATTCACACTGCACAATGGTTGAGGCTGCATAGTGACTTTCCCCATTAGCTACCTACTTCTCCAGTCACATTTAACTCCACACCACTGCTTTTTATTGTTCCCTCTTCTACTGCTACCACAAGACATTTGCATGTGCTGCCCAGCCATCTGCAACACTCCTCTCACCTACTTGCTTGCCTCTGCCACTCCCTCCTCTAAACACACACATATTTGGGTTATATTTGTCCTTCAGACCTCAGCTGAAGCAGCACATCTTAGAAAAAATGCTTTTTGAATTTTAAAGAGCACTCAAATCCTCATATATGTCCAAACTTGAACTGTCATTTTTACAAAAATATATCTTAGCTTGAAATTATGCATGCATTAATATTAATGAGATCAATGTCCCTCTTCCCTATTTGACTCTAATCACACTGACAGCAAGGAGGGGGTCTCTTTGCCAACTATCGTATCATCAGCTCTCAACATATGCATGGTAAATAGTAGATGTTCAATAAATATTTTGCGACTGAATGCATGAATCCATATCTGTCCCTGTCATATAATAAGTCTCTCTCTCTCCCTCTCTCTCTCTCTCTCTGCCTCTGTCCCTCTCCCTCTCTCTCTCTCTCTCACACACACACGCACACATACACACACACACTTCTCTCTCACACACATCTTAAAAAAATATATCAACTAAGCAAGTTAATATATGTTAAGTGAATCTATGAAAAAAATTGTTTAAGATGCTGTGTGGTAGAGTGGAATGAACATAAACTTTACAGTCAGGCATTCAGGACCTAACTCAGTTCTTCAGTTAATTGGCTGTCTGAGTCTGGCAAGTTATCTTACCTCTCTGAGCCTCAGTTTCCTCATCTGAGAAGAAGATAAGAGCCTTGAGCTTGGTTGTCAAAGTCAAATGAGATAACATCAAAAAACTGCCTAGCTGACTGCTGAGTATTCAGTAAGTACTTAGTAAGTGGAAACTACTGCCATGATTGAATTTGTATTATTATTATGTTAAAGCAGGGAATAGAGCTCAGTTTAGTTGAATTACACATACACACACACACACACACACACACACACACACACACATACACACACAAAGTGCTGGCTACATAAATTGATTCAGTAAATAGTTGTAGAATAAATTAATAAATTCATTTTTAAATCTGTATTGTGAATAAAGTATTTTTCAAGAGTATTTTAGAACTACTCAGTGTCCTGCCACTAGGTGTCGATAAATATACACTATAAAAAACAAGAACTGGCTTCTTAGATTCTGAATCTGCTGTTAAATTTTCTTGTAAAAATATTAGAGTGCCTCAATTATTTATAAGTAAAATCATCTGTACCATCAATCAAAAGTTTCCAACTATGTAGGAGTCTCTATCAAGTGAATAGAATTTTCTACTCTTTCTTGTTTTCTTTTTCTTCTCTTTTCTCTTTTTTTTTAAATACTAGGAAACACACTCACTTCAGCCTGCCCCAACCAAAATGACTCTTTACAGGCCATTCAGCCCCTTTATCACTGTGACTCAACTTTGACTTTCTTCCCGGTTCATCAGTGATTCAGATTTCTTCTGTTTCATAAGCTTTGCCCATGCCTTCTACCACCTTCTGCCAGGAATTACACCTGTCTCATCCCATCAAGTCTCCTGAATGTCCAGGTAAAGATTTTTTTCCTTTGGATCTCAAAAATGTTTCATTCTAGTCACCCTTCACTAGATATGAATTCCCTGTTACAAACTATTCATTTGGGGACCTTGCCGTAACAAAATACCACAGTCTGAGTAGTTTAAACAATTAAATTTATTTTCTCACAGTTCTAAATGATGGAAGTTCTTGTGTTACCTGAAAGGTTCCCAATCCAGACCTCAAGAGAGCGTTCTTGGAGCTCACTCAACAAAGAATTCAGGGAGTTTTTGTAAAGAGAAAGAAACCTTGGTTAAGAAAGTAAAGGAATAAAAGAATGGCTACTCTATAGGCAGAGCAGTCCCGAGGGCCACTGGTTGCCCATTTTTATGGTTATTTCTTGATTATATACTAAACAAGGGTGGGTTATTTATGCCTCCCCCTTTGAGACCCTATAGGGTAACTTCCTGATGTTGCCATGGCGTTTGCAAACCGTCATAGTGCTGGTGGGAGTGTAGCAGTGAGGATGACCAGAAGTCAGACTTGTCACCATCTTGGTTTCGGTGGGTTTTAGCCAGCTTCTTTACTGCAAACTGTGTAATCAGCAAGGTCTTTATGACCTGTATATTGTGCTGACCTCCTATCTCAATCTGTGACTTAGAGTGTCTAATCATCTGGGGATGCAGCCCAGTGGGTCTCAGCTTTATTTTACCCAGCCCCTATTCAAGATGGAGTTGCTCTGGTCCAAACGCCTCAGACACTAGATCAAAGTGTCAGCAGGGTTGGTTTCTTGAGGACAAGAAAGGAGGCCTCTTACCCTTGCTTGTGTGACTGTCTTCTCCTTGTATCTTCACATTGTCTTTGCTCTGTACATGTCTGTGTCCTAAACTTCTCTTTTAAAAAAGAACATCAGTCAGATTTGACCAGGAACCACCCTAATGACCTCATTTTAATTTAGTTGGCTCTTTAAATACCCTATCTCCAAATGTAATCACATTCAGGGATGTGGGGGTTAGTACTTTAGCATCAGAACCTCAGAGGAACACATTTCAGCACATTAAATACACTCTCATAGCACCTCAAAATTATCCATACTATTTATTATGACTGCAACTATTGCTAGATACAATTCATTAACTTAATGTTTACTTTGTGCCTAAAAGCTATAAGTTTCCATAAGGACAGGAACCATGTCTGTTTGGTTAAAGAGGTAACCTCACTATCCCGCAGCTGTGTCCAGTATCTAGTACATAACAGGTTGTCTTTTTCCATTATTGCCATTAATACCATCGTCTTTATCATTACTTCCTACATAACTCCAATGTTGGGCACAAAGTGGCTCAGTAAATATTTAATTAAAGGAATACATTTAATAGCCAGTAGCTAAAAAGAATGCTCTGGATGCTTTTTTTTCCTTTTTTTAACTGACTCCTTATTCTCTTTAGCGTGACAACCCACTAAAGTGGCTACATATTTGGCATCAGCAAAGAGAAGAAGGTTTCACACAGTCAGATGTGTGCAAAATAGCAAATTAGCCTCAGCTGAGGTTTAATAGTTGTACTTTGGGTGGCTTGATAATAATAATAAACCTGTGCCAGTTTATAGAAGCGGGCATCCGATAGAGCCATATTCAGCACTTTCCTTAGTCCCAGGCACTGGGGCCTCTGTCCTGGCCTGAACTGCTCCTCTGCCAGTGACAGCCCTCTCTTACTGAAGTCTGTTTGGCAAGGGTACAGGCCCATCTGTAACCCACAACCCCCATTTTTCTAGACCTCTGGCCAGGTACTCAATACTCTGATGTTCCCTTCCAAAGTGGCCCTCTGCTTGCTGCTGGGGTTTGCAGAGTCTCCTTCCCCAGATTCATTCTGCTAAGGCCTCCTCAGGCCCAACAGACAGCAGGAGCTTCCTCATGGTGTGGGACAGAGCCAGGTGTGGAGAAAACATAGGAGCAGGACATGCAGGGTTAGGAGCACCCATCTGATCTCTTGGCTCTGTTCCCCCAAATACAGGGGTAGGCCTGGACGTCTTTGTATACTTTATACTCTGATGTTTCACCTAACATATTATATTAGAACCCATAGGAAAGTATCCCAAGACGCTATCCCAGGAATTCTCATGCCTCTTAGAGTCACTGTTATTGAACATGTCTGGTGCCTGGAGCCAGACAAGCCTAAGCTTGAATATCAATTCTACCTTCACCATTTGTGTGACTTTGGACACGTCATTTAAACTTTCTGAGCTTTAGTTTTCCCAACTGAAAAATGGAAGTTAAATCAAATCATATGTTTATGACACAACTTTGAGTGTGATGTTTCCTGCTGCCCTGGAATTAATTGTCAGGACCCTAGGCTGAGGATGAAAGAGGTATTATGAATCCCACATTTAAATGAGACATCAATGAAATATTCTAGAACAATTAAGGCCACATACCTCCCACAGGACATATGAAGAAACAGCCAAACCCTCTCCGTTACCCCCATCATCACCCAACCTTCTCCCTCATCTGTTTCCGCAGAGTCCTGGGAAGAGTAATTTAAAAAGCATGAGGAATGCAATAAATAATATATAGTAATTGCAAAATTCATACACAGCTGAAAAGCAATAGGCGAAACACTGGCAACAAAAATATGGAAAATAATAGACCTAGTATTCTTAATGAGCCATGAAGTAAATGGCAGCAATATGAAATGATTAAATTTAAAACATAATTCTTTTCAGGCTCTTGTACCTAGGAAGTAAGCCTTGCTTTTTAATCATGCTAGGCACATGCACTAAGTGAAAAATGGACCCGTTTTTAACCTCTGATGTTGAGAATGCAGAGAAAAGATGAGGAGATCATCAACTAACTGGGAAACACTATGTAAAAAGGACTAAAGAAAGAGCATTCAGGAAGGAGGAAAACAAGAGGGATAGCAACAACTTTCTTCTCTTCTTCAAGTACCTGAAAGAGTGATTTTTCTGAACTTTGTTACGTTTTTTTTTTTTTTTTTTTTTTTTCCTGAGACAGAGTATCCTGCTCTGTCATCCAGGTTGGAGTACAGTGGCTCAATCACAGCTCATTGCAGCCTTAACTTCCTGGGCTCAAGTGATTCCCCCACCACAGCCTTCTGAGTAGTTAGGACTACAGGCACACACCACCACGTCCAGCTAATTTTTGTGTATTTCCATAGAGACAATGTGTCAACATGTTGCCCAGGCTGCTCTTGAGCTCCTGGGTTGAAGTGATCCTCCTGTTCTGGCCTCACAAAGGGCTGGGGATCCAGCCTGTATAGTCTTTGAAAACGGCAACATTGGAGGAATTGAATTTCTTTAGCAGTAGGAGAATTGAGGACAATGATATACAACTATTAATCAGAAATATAAAAGAACCTTTGCCATTTTATTATTTTGCACTTTCTATGGGGCAATTGTCTATAAGCTAAAGTGCATAGTAAACTGTCTTATTACCAAGATGAATTGGCTGGAAAATGCTCTCATTGTAAGTAGTTTATCCAAATTAGGTAGGCAGTTTACTGATCAGAAGATTGAAATAGAGCAATTCAACACCTGATACTAGTGGAAATATTTCAGCTTTGTGTTCAGATCCTAGCTCTTCCCTATTAGTTGAACAATTTTAGTTGTTACCCAAAATTGCTGGGCCCAGTTCCTTCCCAGAATAAAGACAGATCACATTGTCTACCTAGCAGATGTGTTGGGAGGGTAAAAAAATGATTTCCAATGCAAAGTACCAAGATTGTATCTTGCAGAATAGAACTGCTCCCTCTTTGCCAGTCATTCCTGCCCCAGTAGTTTTGAAATTCTGCCCTACAAATAAAATGGGAAGTAGTACAGTGCTAATTATAGAACTTAAAATATTGATAACTCTTGACATAGTAATATCTCTTTATATTAAAAAACAAATTACTAATTCTTATACTTTTAAAAATTGCTATAATTTTACTTATATATACATTTTTAAAATGAGGCCTATAAAAGTGTAGTTACTGGGTTTTTTGTTGTTGTTGTTGTTTTGGCACTACAGATAGAACCAGCAATCAAATCCAGTTTTTTCCTATTAGGAAAAAGTGAGTTCTCCTTTTAATTAATAAATAATTAAAGAGAAGAAAAATCGCTTTGTCACAGATACTCTTAAATTGATCACATGGTTACTTTTGATTAACTCAGAGGTTAATAACTGAAGGTTTTGCTTCTCTGTGTGGATGGTGGTGGTGCTGCCACACCGGATCCACTGTGCCTGCTGGGGCACCATCCCTCAGTTGTGGAGATGACAGCTGTTCACAGCTCACACTTACCCCATCTCTGGAGAATTTCCTTCTTCAAGCCTGTGGGGTTATGCCCCACCCTATCCTTCTACAACCCACAGCTAATGACAGACTGATGGGGAGAAAATGGTGAAGCATTTGCCTTGAGGCAGGACCCACCATGAAGTACAATTTATGCTCTGAGCTCTGCTCCCCGAGAGATGAGGCTTAAGTTCCTCTTCAGCTGAGACCACATTCCCACTTAGCTCCTTCCCTGCCCTGTTCTATTCTCTTCTCTTTCTTCTCTTGAGGCTCTCCTTACCTAAAACAGCTGTGCCTGAATTCCTGTCACAGGTTCTGTTCCTAGGAAATCCAACTAAAGATGTTGGAGAAATGAGATGATTTGTGATCAATTTTATTTTGGAAAAACATTCTAAGAATGAAAGTTAGGATTCAGTTGTAATCCAAAAAGGGAGGCACTTAAAACTTAGAGTTCTAAAACAATTTCAAATTCCACTTTTGTCATTGAAATCAGACAAATTGTAATAATGTAAAAGGGATCTTAAAATGTTGAAAGCATTCCTATTGCATTTATCACAGATCAATAATGGCATAAAAGAGAAATTTGCCACATAAAATAGCCCATTAAGTTTCTCAGTGTTGTTAAGAATAAGTTAGGGAAAAATATTTTCCCCATCCCTACATTTACCCATGCTTTTAAGCCTCTTGTTTTGCCTGTTTCCAAAGTTTAGAGAGAACAATGGCGACCTCAAGTGGCCATTAAGGCAATTTTTGGTCGAAACTCTCAAATTAAGTCACAAAGATACTGCACCCTAATGTTTACAGATTTTGCACAATGTGTTAACCTCTACTGATATACTGTTAAAGATTTTATAATTCAGATATCCTCTTTTTAATCACAAGCCTAAAGTAGAGCATAGCTTAGAACACCAGTCGGCGTTTTTAAAATAAAGTGATATTATTCCAAAGGGGTTTTAAACCCACAAATAACGAGAAAATTAAATGAGAGAAATTAAGGTCTTAACACAGTAAACTACATTATTTCTAATTTCTATGGTGTTTTGTTATTGGGTGAAAATACATTTTTAAGTACCATCTTACAACTAAACATAAATAACCCACTGCTAAATACTGACCCAAAATACTATGATTTGTCTACTTTCATTTAACCAAAGAAATACACAACTGAAACTAATGCTGTTTATTTTATTTTTTGTAGAGGCAGAGGTCTCCCTATGTTGCCCAGGACGGTCTTGAACTCCTTGTCTTCATACAATCCTCCTGCCTTGGTCTCTCAGAGTGCTGGGATTACAAGTGTGAGCCACCATACCTGGTCATAGTGCTCTTAGAAAATGCATCATCACATTTATTTTACAAATTCAGAAACAGAGGGTTGTATAGGTTAGTTTTGAAGTTACTAGGGACCTGGAAATCATACTGAAGATGTCTCCATCTAAAATCTCCGGAGAGTTCCGAGGTGAGAAAGGTCGGGAGATGAATAAAAGTTTTAGCCCCAACTGGTCACAGTTAGGTTAATCACAATACTAATTAAAGATACTTTAGATTCTAGGACAATGGTCAGAAGTTGAGTGATCATACTTTCCTGTTTGCCCTTGGAAAATCCCAGGCCTGACTTTTCTACATGAGCAGTCATCCCCTAACCTAAATTGATAGAGAGAAACCTAGCAGAGGATAAGATAAGTTAGTTAACTGTAAATAAGATTTTGCTGTTGGAGAATCTTCTTATTGCTCTGCTTTTAGATAGTGGAGGAAGCCAAAAACTACCTGCTTTAAGTTATCAGGAGTTGAAGAACTTCATCTATGCTGAAATTAATGGGTTGCTTCTCTTTTTCTAGTTTATTCTTACTTTACTGTGAAGAGAAAATAGATTAATTAATACCTTATTGTTAAAAGGACTGTGGTGGGAGAAACTCTTTTATAAACTATGTGTTTTTGTATGATTTTCTGGTAGAAAATATTTGATCAGTTGATTGTCTTCAGACTCCGGATTTCCACTGGCCAAATATTGTTATCTTCTTGCAGTGCTTTGGCGAGGTGTCTCTCCTTAGGAAATGAGTTGGAAAACATCAGTGATAATTCAAAGCCATGGTTTGAGGTTACCATCTGATTTATGAAATGACTATTTCCATCATTTATCAGAACACAAAGTCCTTCCTGTGGAATTGGAATCCTAGTATGTAAATAAAATTGGGGAACTGCTTATTATCACATCATTGTAGGAAACAACTGAATGAAAAGATTCATACCAAAATGACAAGTCTTTTTTTTTTTTTTTTTTTTTTTTTTTAGATTGTGTCTTACTGTTTCACCCAGGCTGAAGTGTAGGGGCATGGTCACGGCTCACTACAACCTCTGCCTCCTGGGTTTAAACAATTCTTCTGCCCCAGCCTCCCCAACTAGCTGGGACTACAGGCACACATCACCACAACCAGCTAATTATTATTTTTTTTTTTTCAGTAGAGACGAGGATTCACCATGTTGGCAAGGCTGGTCTTGAAATCCTGACCTAGGTGATCTGCCTGCCTCGGCCTCTTAAAGTGCTGGGATTACAGGCGTGAGCAACTGCTCCCAGCCCAAAATGACAAGAGTCTTAACATCTTTGTAAGGTACAAGAGATCATGTGACAAAAGTACCGTTTTGGAGACTGGGAAACACAACCTGCTTTTCTTAATTTCTGTATAGGGATATACTTTACCAAATGAGAGCATTAACTGTCTCTCTAACCTGTCTATAGATTTTCCCCATTTCTTAATTTTCCTTCCTCTCAACAACAGGAACTCAGGAAAAGTGGACCTCATTCTCATGTGCCTCTGTCTTGTTATCTGAGCTTTGGAAAGTTACAGAACCTCTGTAGTCCTTAGATTTCCCTTAAATGAGAATCAGGTCAGGAAGCCTAAACTTAAAAAAATAAAGTAAAATTCTAGATGCTGCCCCCAGAGAGTCTGATTCAGGAGACCTTGGTGAGCTTGGGAAATGAAGATATATATTTACAGGTAGCTGTCTAGGTGGTTTCCATCATGAGCCAGTCTTTGGCACGGCTGGACAATGTTAGATGATCTCTGGGGACTTTTACAGACTTATGAATATGAAGTCTATTCTTCGGTAATAGTAAATTTTGAGGCGAAATGGTTTTCTTACCTCAAGAATGTCAGTTGTTTAAATGGTAACTTCCAAATCATTATGCATATTCTTGATAACATCAAATGTCCATTCATCTCAATGGGAAAGGAGGGAGGAAAGAATAGGAAAATAAATCAATTAAACTTGGCTTTGGAAGGTCAACCAGGCATTACACAGAATGAACTTTTGATTTGTCTACAGTTGTGATGTCACATAAATGTTTCAGTGGGGACTCATCAGAATACAGATGGTATACTTAAGTGGGAGTAACAAAGAAAGTTTTACAAAAAGACTGTTCTATTCAAATATGTATAGGGTAAAAGGAAACCAGAAAGTGAAGTTGCAGTCCCCTGGGGCTAGCATTAAGCAGGAGCTATTAATTACCCTCCTGAGCCTAAGGGAAAAGAGGAAGGAACCATTACCAGGATAAAGAGATTTAAGGCTGCTCAGTGAGAGCTGTTTTGGTCACGTGACAGAGCCAACCATAAGTAATCTGACAGGGAAAAACTGGGAGGACTGAATCCCTGGCCTCAATTTTATCTTTTCCAATGTGCGGTTGATGCCTAATGCCCCCAATTGACTGATTTTAAATCGAAAAGAGGCAAGGCAAGAGTTGTGTAATGCCTATGTAAAGACAATCCCCTGAGAGCAGGGAGGAAGAGGTGGAGGGACAAAGAGGGACAGGAGGTAGGTAAGCTGCAAAAAGACCCAGCTCTCCCCCAATGGTTTTAAACCTCCACAATGTGAACATAATATTCTTCTGTAAATGTTGTTTCTTGAGTTATTCACAAGAATGCTTCCTATTTAGCTCTATAACCCAGCTCAGATGAGATCTGATCTGTGAAGTTGTCCTTGACCTTTGCCCACAAACCCATCTGCGTATGATCTCAAAACCAACTTTTAAAATTGCTCTTTTCATATCATGTTATAGGCTCGTGTCTAAATTATTATTGAATTACCCACATTTTCAATAATCCATGACAAAATATCCTTGAGGATGTGGTTGCATCAAATTAAAGGGTCTGATAGAATAGACTGTTAACATATTTGTTTTTTAACATATAACAACATCCATGTTGTTAAAAGAAAAACTTCAGCCGAATTAAATTTAAAGGAGTTTAATTGAACAATGCAAAATTCATGATTCAGGCAGCCCCAGAATCACAGCAGATTCAGTGACAATGGACAAAAAAAGGTAAGTGATGTACAGGTATCGGAAGTGAGGTACAGAAACAGCTGGATTAGTTATATGTTGCCCTTTGCTTTATTTGAACACAGTTTGAACACTCAGCAGTGTATGACTGGTGGAAGAAAGACTGTTGGGATTGGCCAAGACTCAATGATTGTTACAAGTGCATACTCCTAAGTTAGGTTTTCAATCTTGTCTACCTATTAAGTTAGGTTACAGTTCATCCACAAGGACTCAAATATAGAAGTACAGAGTACTGGCCGGGCACGGTGGCTCACGCCGGTAATCCAAGCACTTTGGGAGGCCGAGGTGGGCAGATCATAAGGTCAAGAGATCAAGATCATCCTGGCCAACATGGTGAAACCCCATCTCAACTAAAAATACAAAAATTAGCTGGGCATGGTGACGCATGCCTGTAGTCCCAGCTACTTAGGAAGCAGGAGAATCGCTTGAACCTGGGAGGCGGAGGTTGCAGTGAATCGAGATTGCGCCACAGCACTCCAGCCTGGTGACAGAGGGAGATTCCATCTCAAAAAAAAAAAAAAAAAAAAAAAAATAAAAAGAATAAAAACAGAGTACTAAGCAAGC
>CAUYLG010016842.1:0-23340 GCA_963573385.1 Cacajao melanocephalus | reverse complement strand
CCCCTATTTCCCCCCGACAGACCCCAGTGTGTGATGCTCCCCTTCCTGTGTCCATGTGTTCTCATTGTTCAACACCCAGTTATGAGTGAGAACATGCAGTGTTTGATTTTCTGTTCTTGCATCAGTTTGCTGAGAATGATGGTTTCCAGGTTCATCCATGTCCCTACAAAGGACACGAACTCATTGTTTTTTATGGCTGCATAGTATTTCATGGTGTATATGTGCCACATTTTCCCTGTCCAGTCTATCATTGATGGGCATTTGAGTTGGTTCCACGTCTTTGCTATTGTAAACAGTGCTGCAATGAACATTTGTGTGCATGTGTCCTTATAGTAGAATGACTTATAATCCTTTGGATAAGTACCCACTAATGGGATTGCTGGGTCACTAAAATTAACTCCAGATGGATTAAAGACTTAAACATAAGACCTAACACCATAAAAACCCTAGAAGAAAACCTAGGCAAAACCATTCAGGACATAGGCATAGGCAAGAACTTCATGGCCAAAACACCAAAAGCACTGGCAACAAAAGCCAAAATAGACAAATGGGACCTAATCAAACTCCACAGCTTCTGCACAGCAAAAGAAACAGTCATTAGAGTGAATCAGCAACCAACAGAATGGGAAAAATTTTTGCACTCTACCCATCTGACAAAGGGCTAATATCCAAAATCTACAAAGAACTAAAACAGATTTACAAGAAAAAAACAAATAAGCCCATTCAAAAGTGGGCAAAGGATATGAAAAGACACTTTACAAAAGATGACATACATGAGGCCAACAAACATATGAAAAAATGCTCATCATCACTGGTCATTAGAGAAATGCAAATCAAAACTACATTGAGATACCATCTCGTGCCAGTTAGAATGGCGATCATTAAAAAATCGGGAGACAACAGATGCTGGAGAGGATGTGGAGAAATAGGAACACTTTTACACTGTTGGTGGGAGTGTAAATTAGTTCAACCATTGTGGAAGACAGTGTAGTAATTCTTCAAGGACCTAGAAATGGATGCCTTTTATTTCTTTCTCTTTCCTGATTGCTCTGGCCAGAACTTCCATTACTATGTTAAATAGGAGTGATGAGAGAAAGCATTCTTGTCTTGTGCCAATTTTCAAGGGGAATGCTTCCAGCTTTTTTTTTGTTCAGTATCATGTTGGCTGTGGGTTTCTCACTGATGGCTCTTACTATTCTGAGGTATGTTCCATTAATACCTAGTTTATTGAGCAATTTTACTATGAAAGGGTGTTAAATTTTCTTAAAAACTTCTGCATCTATTGAGATGATCATTGTTCTGAACCCTTGCTGGAGAGATGATGTGGTCATCTGAGGAAAGAAGGCATGTTGGCTTTTTGAGTGGTCATGGTTCTTGTGCTGGTTCATTCTCATAGTTCTATTTATGTTATACATGAACCAAACTTTGCATCCCAAGGATAAAGCCTACTTGATCATTGTGGATAAGCTTTTTGATGTGCTGCTGGATTTGATTTGTCAGTGTTTTATTGAGGATTTTTGCATCAATGTTTATTATGGGTATTGGCCTAAGGTTTTCTTTTATTGTTGTGTCTCTGCCAGGTATTGGTATCAGGATGATGCTGGCCTCATAGAATGAGTTAGGGAGGAGTTCCTCCTCATCAATTTTTAGGAATAGTTTCAGTAGGAATGGTACAATCTCTTCAGTTTCAGAGCTCATTATTGGTATGTTCAGGAGTTCAATTTCTTCCTGATTTAATCTTGGGAAAGTGTTTATGTGTTTCTTCTAGATTTTCTAGTTTGTTTGCATAGAGGTATTTAAAATATTATCTGATGTTTATATTTCTATGGAGTCAGTGGTAATATCTCCCTTGTCATTTCTGATTGTATTTGTTTAAATCTTCTTTCTTTTTTTCTTTATTAGTCTAGCTAGAAGTCTATCTATTAATTTTTTTTTTCAAAAAGCTTCTGATTTTGTTGATCTTTTGAATGGTTTTTCACATTTCAGTCTCCTTCAGTTCAGCTCTGATTTTGGTTATTTCTTGTCTTCTGCTAGCTTGGGGTTGGTTTGCTCGTGGTTCTTTAGTTCTTTTCGTTGTAATGTTAGAATGTTAACTTGAGATCTTTCTAACTTTTTGATGTGGGCATTTAGAGCTGTAAATTTCTTTCATAATACTGCCTTAGCTGTACCCCAGAGATTCTGGAATGTTTTATCTTTGTTCTCATTAATTTCAAATAACTTTTTGATTTCTGCCTTTATTTTATTATTTACCTAAAAGTCATTTAGTGCAAGTTATTTAATTTCCATGTAATGTATGGTTTTGAGTGAATTTATCAGTCTTGATTTCTCATTTGATTGTGCTAGGCTTTGAGATATTGGTTGTTATAATTTCATTTCTTCTGCATTTGCTGAAGGGTGTTTTATTTCCAATTATGTGATCTCTTGTAGAGTATGTGACATGTAGTGATAAGACAAATATATATTCAGGGCTGGGCATGGTGGCTCATGCCTGTAATCCCAGCACTTTGGGAGGCCTAGGTGGGTGGATCACCTGAGGTGAGGAGTTTGAGACCAGCCTGGCCAAAATGGTGAAACCCCGTCTCTACTAAAAATACAAAAATTAGCCAGGCATGGTGACAGGCACCTATAATCTCAGCAACTCGGGAGGCTGAGGCAGGAGAACTTTGGAATCTGGGAGGCAGAGGTTGCAGTGAGGTGAGATTGCACCACTGTACTCCAGTCTGGGCTGACAACAGCAAGACTATGTCGGGGGGGGGGCGGGGAAAGACAAATGTATATTCTGTTGTTTTGAATGAAAAGTTTTTTACAGTGCTGAGTTCAGGTCCTGAATGTCTTTGTTAATTTTCTTTCTTGATGATCTGTCTAATATTGGGTTTTCTATTCTATTTCATTGATCTACATGTCTAGTTTTGTACTAGTATTATGCTGATTTGGTTACTATAGACTTGTAGTATTATTTGAAGAAAGGCAATGTGTTTTCTTGGGATAGCATTGGCTCTTTAGGCTCTTTTTTGGTTCCACATAAATTTTAGAATAGTTTTTTTCTAATTCTGTGAAAAATGACATTGGTAATTTGATAAGTATTGCTTTGAATCTGTAGATCGCTCTGGGTGGTATGAACATTTTAGCAGTATTAATTCATCTTATTCATAAGCATGGCATGTTTTCCCATTTGTGTCATCTAAAATTTATTTCATCAATGTTTGTGGTTTTCCTAGTAGACATCTTTTACCTCCTTGGTTAAATTTATTTCTAGGTATTTGTGTGTGTGTGTGTGTGTGTGTGTGTGTGTCTATTGTAAATGGGATTGAGTTCTTGATTCGGTGTTCAGTTTGAACATTGTTGGTATATAATAATGCTACTAATTTTTGTATATTGATTTTGTATCCTGAAACTACTGAAGTCATTTATCAAATGTAGAAGTATTTTAAAGGAGTCTTTAGGGTTTTCTTGGTATATGATCATGTCACCAGTAAACAGATAATTTGACTTCCTCCTTTCCAATTTGGTGCCTTTTTTTTCTCTCCCTTTCCTGATTGCTCTGGCTGGGACTTCCATTACTATGTTGATTAGAAGTGATGAGAATAGACATCCTTGTCTTGTTCCAGTTCTTCAGAAAAATATTTTTAACATTTCCTCATTCAGTGTGATGTTCAGTGTGGATTCGTTATATGTAGTTCGTATTATTTTGAGCTATGTTCATTTGATGCCTAGTTTGGTAAGTGTTTTTTTGTTTTTTGTTTTTTAATCATGAAAGGATGCTGAATTTTATCAGATGGGTTTTCTGTCATCTGTTGAGGTGATTGTATGATTTTTGGTTTTAGTTCAATCATATCATGTTTGTTGATTTGCATATGTTAAACTATCCTTGCATCCCTGGCATAAAACCCACTTGATCATAATATATTATCTTTTTGATGTGCTGTTGGATTCAGTTTGCTGGTATTTTTCAGAGGAGTTTTGTATCTGTGTTCATCAGGTATTTGGCCTGTAGTTTTTGTTTTTGTTTTTTCTGTTGTGTCCTTGCTTGGCTTTGGTGTCAGTGTGATACTGGCTTCATAGAATGAGGTAGCGAGGAATTCCTCCTTTTCAGTTTTTTGGAATAATTTCAATACAATTGGTACCAGTTCTTCTATGTATGTCTGGTAAAATTCAGCTGTGAATCCTGGGATTTTTTGTTGTTAGAAAATTTCTTATTACTGATTCAATTTTATTGCTCATTACTGGTCTGTTCAAGAATTCTGTTTCTTTATGGTTCAATCTTGGGAGGTTGTATGTTTCCAGGAATTTTCCCATTTCCTCTAAGTTTTTTAATTTGTGTGCGTAGAGGTGTTTGTAGTGGTCTCTGTTGATCTTTCATATTTCTCTGATATCAGTTGTAACACCACTGTTATTTCTGATTGGACTTATTTAATTCTCTATTTATTCTTGGTTAATCTAGCTAGCAGTCTGTCAATTTTTAAATCTTTTCAAAGAATGAATTTTTTGTTTCATTGATCCTTTGTGTCCTATTTTGCGTCTCAATCTCATTTAGCTTTGCTCTGATCTCTGTTATTTCTTTTCTTCTCCTAGCTTTGGGTTTGTTTTGGTTTTGTTTTTCTAATTCTTTGATGTACAAGTGTTATTAGTCCATTTTCACACTGCTGATACTGACATACCCAAGAATGGGCAATTTACAAAGGAAAGAGGTTTAATGAAAGGAGAAACTAAGTCACATCTTATGTGGATGGCAGCAGGCAGAGAGAACTGGTGAGGGCAAACTTCCGTTTTTATAAAGCCATCAGATGTCATGAGACTTATTCACTATCATAAGAACAGCACAGAAAAGACCCGCCCCCATGATTCAGTTATCTTCCTCTGAGTTTCTTCCACATAATGTGGGAATTATTAGAGCTACAAGATGAGATTTGGGTGGAGACACAGAGCCAAACCATATCATTCTCCCCGGCCCCTCCCAAATCTCATGTGTCACATTTCAAAACCAATCATGCCTTCCCAACAGTCCATCAAAGTCTTAACTCATTTCAGCATTAACTCAAAAGCCCACAGTCCAAAGTCTTCTCTGAGACAAGGCAAGTCCCTTGTGCCTATGAGCCTGTAAAATCAAAGGCAAGTTAGTTACTTTCTAGAATCAGTGGGGGTATAGGCATTGGGTAATTCCAGCCATTCCAAACGGAAGAAATTGGCCAAAACAAAGGGGCTACAGACCCCATGCAAGTCCAAAATCCAGTGAGGCAGTCAAGTCTTAAAGCTCCAAAATGACCTCCTTTGACTCCATATCTCATAGCCAGGTCACACTGATACAAAAGGTGGCTTCCCATGGCCTTAGGCAGCTCCACCCTTGTGGCTTTGCTGGTTACAGCCTCCCTCCTGGCTACTTTCATGGGCTGGCATTGCATGTCTGTGGCTTTTCCAGGTGAACCGTGCAAGCCATTGGTGGAGCTACCATTCTGGGGTCTGGAGACAATGGCCCTCTTCTCACAGCTCCACTAGGTGGTGCCCCAGTAGAAACTCTTTGTGGGGGTTCCAACCCCACATTTCCCTTCCTTACTGCCCCAGCAGAGGTTCTCCATGCGACCCCCACTGCTGCAGCAAACTTCTGCCTGGGCAACCAGGTATTTCCATACATCTTCTTAAATCTAGGCAGAGGTTCTCAAACCTCAGTTCTTGAATTTTTTGCACTCACAGGCTCAACACCTGATGGAAGCTACCAAGGCTTGGGGCTTGGACCCTCTGAAGTCATGGCCCAAGCTCTAGTTTGGTCTCTTTTGGCCACAGCTGGAGCAGCTGGGACACAGAGCGCTAAATCCCCAGACTGCACACAGCACAGGGACCCTGGGCCTGGCCCACGAAGTCATTTTCTCCTTGACCTCTGGGCCTGTGATGGGAGGGGCCTACATGAAGACATCTGATATGCTCTGGAAACATTTTCACCATTGTCTTGGGGATTAACATTCGGCTCCTCATTACTTATGCAAATTTCTGCAGCTGGCTTGAATTTCTCCTCAGAAAGTGAGTTTTTCTTTTCTGTCACATTGTCAGGCTGCAAGTTTCCTGAACTTTTGTGTTGTGCTTCCCTTGTAAAACTGAATGCCTTTAACAACACCCAAGTTACATCTTGAATGCTGCTTAGAAATTTCTTATCCCAGATACCATAATCATCTCTCTCAAGTTTAAATTCCCACAGATCTCTAGGGCAGGGGCCAAATGCCACCAGTCTCTTTGCTAAAACATAACAAGTCATCTTTGCTCCAGTTCCCAACGAGTTCCTCATCTCCATCTGAGACTACCTCAGTCTAGATTCCATTGTCCATATCATTATCAGCATTTTGGGCAAAGCCATTCAGCAAGTCTCTAGGAAGTTTCAAACTTTCCCACATTTTCCTGTCTTCTTCTGAATGCTCCAGACTGTTACAACCCCTGCCTGTTACCCAGCTCAAAATATGCTTTCACATTTTTGGTGTTTTTTTTTTTTTTTTTAGCAGCACCCCACTCTATGGGTACCAATTTACTGTATTAGTCTGTTTTTATGTTGCCTATAAAGACATACCCAAAACTGGGCAATTTACAAGGGAAATAATTTTAATGGAGAACTCACAGTTCCACATGGCTGGGGAGGCCTCATAACCATGGTAGAAGGCAAGGAGAAGCAAGTCACATCTTACATGGATGACAGCAGCCAAAGAGATAGAACTTATGGCGGCAAACTCTCATTTTTTTTTAAGCCATCAAATGTCATGAGACTTATTCACTATCATGAGACCAGCACCAGAAAGGCCCACCCCCATGGTTCAATTACCTTCCACCGGATTCCCTTCCATAACACATGGGAATTATGGGATCCACAAAATGAGATTTGAGTGGGACACAGAGCCAAACCATATCAACAAGATTAGGTAGTTAATTTGACATATTTCTATCTTTTTGCTGTAGACATTTAATACTATAAACTTTTCTTTTAGCATTGCTTTTGCTGTGTCTCAGAGATTTTGTTATATTGTGTCTCTATTTTGATTTGTTTCAGAAATTTTTCATTGCTGCCTTAATTTTGTTGTTTACTCAAATGTCATTCAGGAGCAAGTTGTTTAGTTTCCATGTAGTTTTGTAGTTTTGAGAATTCCTCTCGGTACTGATTTCTAATTTTATTCCACTGTTGTCTGAGATGATACTTGATATAATTTTGATTTTTTTTGAACTTACTGAGATTTGCTTTATAGCCAAGCATATGATTGATTTTGGATAATGTTCCATGTGTAGATGAGAAGCTTGGATATTCTGTGATTGTTGGATGAAATGTTCTAGAAATGTCTGTTAGGCCCAGTTGGTCTACAGTCTGGCTTAAATCCAGAGTTTCTTTATTGATTTTCTGAGTCAGTGATCTGTCTAGAGATGTTAGTGGGTTATTGAAGTCCCCCAGTATTATTGTATTGCTATCAATTTGTTTTCTTAGATCTAGTAGTAGTAGTTTTTTTTTTAATGAATCTGGGTGCTCTAGTATTGGGTAGATATATATTAAGGTAGTTAAGTCTTGTTTTATTGAAGCCTTTATTATTATATACTACCTTTTTTTGTCTTTAACATTATTGGTTTCATGTCTGTTTTATCTGATATAAGAATAGTTATTCTGTCTCTCTTTGTTTTCCTTTTAGATATATCTTTCTCCACCCTCACATGGTTTGGCTGTGTCCACAGCCAAATCTCATCTTGAATAGTAACTCCCACAATTCTCATGTGTTGTGGGAGATGATTGAATTATGGGGGTGAGTCCCTTCTGCATTGTTCTTGTAGCGAATGAGTCTCATGAGATCTGATGGTTTTGAAAATGGGAGTTTCCCGGTACAAGCTCTCTCTCTCTTTTTTTTTTTTTTTTTTGGCCTGCTTTTTATTCTGGCCATGCTGACAGTTGATTAGATTGTACTCATCCAGATTAAGGGTGGGTCTGCTATTCCCACCTACTAACTCAAATGTCAGTCTCCTTTGGCAACACCCTCACACCAAGGTGGCAGACCCAGGATCAATGCTTTGCATCCTTTGATCAAATCAAGTTGACACTCAGTGTTAACCACCACACACCCCTTTGTTTTGAGTCTGTATCTGCCTTTAAATTCAATTTGCCATTTTGTAGCTTTTGTGGAATATTTAGGCTATTTACATTCAAGGTTAATATTGACATGTGAGGTTTTGTACCTGTCATAAAGTTATCAGCCTGTTGTGTTGGAGTTTCAATTGTGTAACTGCTTTCTAGGATTATGAGCTTTGTATTTATGTGTCCTTTTATGATGGCAAGTATCATCCCTTAGTTTCCATGTTTGGAACTCATTTGAGCTTTTATTGTTGGGTCATTTTAGTATCAGTGAAATTCCTTAGCATTTGTTTGTCTGAGAAAGAATTTATTTTCCTTCACTTATGAAGCTTGATTTGGTAGGATATACAATTCTTAGCCAGTCATGATGTCTCATGCCTGTAATTCCAGCACTTTGGGTGACCAAGGCAGGAACATCACTTGAAGCAAGGAGTTCAAGACCAGCCTGGGCAACAAAGTGAGACCCTGTTTGCAAAAAAAAAATTGAAAAAAAATTCTTGGCTGACACTTCTTTGTCCTTTAAGGAGACTAAAAATATGCTCCCAGTCTCTTTAGGCTTGTAGGATTTCTGCTGATAAGTCCACTGTTAGTCTTTTTGGATTTTCTTTATAGGTGATTAGATACTTTTCTTGCCACTTTTAGGAATTTTTCCTTCATACTGACTTTGGATAGTATGATTACTGTATGTCTTGGCAAGGTTCTTTGTGCAATGTACTGTAGCAGGAGCAGCTGCGGGAAATGGATCTCTCGAACACTGAATGCAGGAGGAAGAGGGGTTTATTGTTATTATTACGGCCAGGAGCCTGGGCGATAATTTGTCCAAAACCCAGCTCGTCTAACAAAAAGAGGTTCTGCCTTTATGAAGTCTTATACTTTAGATATTACAGGTGAAATAATCTTAGGTTCACATATGAAAAGGGTCTTGGTTTACAGATTCAGGAATTACATATGAAAAGGTTTAGGTTCATAGTTTTAGGACTCACATGTGAAAAGGTTTCTGTTTACAGTTTCAGGAATCACAAATGAAAGGGTTCGGTTTACAGTTTTAGGACTCATATGTGAAAAGGTTTCTGGTTTGATCTTGTTTTAAGTAAAAATAGTGCCCTCTGGAGAGTTTCCCCAAGACCCAGCCTGCCACCTACAGGAAGGTGAAACCGGAGGCGCCAGTTGGTCAGCCTTTTCTTCTAGTGAAATGCAGTGTGATAGTCAAAAGGGAAGTTGATCTGAGATGCCTGGGTCTCCCTCTTCAGTACCTTCCAGAAGTTTTCCAAGCTTTTTGTGTGTGAATGTCTAAATCTCTTCCAAAACCAGGGAAGTTTTTGAATTATTTCCTCAAATAAGTTTTCCACACTTTAAACTTTTTCTTCTCTCTCAAATACCTATAAACTCAGAGATTTGGATGCTTTACATAGTGCCATATTTCCTAAAGCCTTAGTTTATTTTTTAAGTTCTTTTTATTCATTTTTGTCTGATTAGGTCAGTTCAAAAACCCTGGCCTCCAGCTGTGGAATTCTTCCTTCTACTTCATGTGGCCTATTTTTAAAGCTTTTAACTGTATTTTGTAATTCCTTCAACACATTTTTTATTTCTAGAAGTTCTTTTTTTAAATGATATCTATCTCTCATTTCATATTCTACATCATTTTTATGATTGCTTTGTGTTGGTTTTCAATTTCTCATAGATCTCATTGAGCTTCTTTAAAATCACTATACTTTATCTGGTATTTGAAATATTTCATTTTGTTTATGATTCAATGTGGGAGAGTTAGTGTGATCCTTTGGGGTGTTATAACACTGGTTTTATACACACACACACACACACACACACATATACATATATAAATGTTCAGAGTAGTTTCTCTGGTTCCTTCTCTTCTAGATACACTGTCTTTATTTTTTTGTTTGCTTTTGCTTGGACAGGATTTATTTCTGCCTTGAGAAGATGTCTATAATGTATGTTGTGTAGGGTCCTTTGGCTTTGGTTCTGGGTGCGTTCAGTGGCAAAGGGTCTGTATAAGTTCCTTTGTTATAGATAGCCTTTTAATGGTTACTTTTCCAAATGCTGGTTGGGTAGTGATCTACTTGGTGTGTGAACAGGCTCACTGCCTCCTATGGGGCAAGGGTACTGAGAGTCTTAGGAAAGCGTATTTCATTCCCCAGTGCTATGCACTTGTGTCAGATTTTCTTTGGTGTTGTGCAGTTCAACCTCAAATAGGTGGTGCTTCTGGGTAAAAGCTGGATTCAGGCAGTGCAGATGGGTACACACTTGATCCATGTGTCCTGGGAGAAGCTGTCTGTTTCCTCACACAGTGGGCTGATCTGTGGAATGTTCAGTGGTCTGAGCTCTCTGCTCAGCGACAGAGTGGGGGAACCAAGATAGGTAGGGCCACACCAGGCAGGCCCATATGCAGGTCCCCCAGTGCAGGTGCAAGCATCAGCTCTGAGGGGTGTCCAGTGGGCAGCTGCCAAGTATACAGAGGTGTGCCTCTGTTGCCCTACGTTCTCTGCATAAGAATGGGGGAGGATGGCCTAAATTCCTAACCTATAAGAGTGGATGTTGCAAATGCCTGCAGATATGTCTGGACATCAAGTGGAAAGAGTACAGCTACACCAGGTTCTCTGCACCTGAAGAAAGGGTCAGCTCAGCCTTGTAACCCAAAAGAGCGAATGTGCCAAATGCCTGGAAATATGCCCTGGCAAGGAGCAAAGATACTGTTGCAACAAGATCTTTGCAGGGGAGGATAGGGCCAGCTTAAGCTCCTAACTTGGAGTAGCAGCTGCCCTTCAAATTTGGTGATATGCCTGGGGAAGGAGAATAGAAACCATTGTGACAAGGTAGTTTCATGGGAAGGGAGGGGTGGCTTAAACTTCTAATCTGTAGGAGTAGCTGTGCCAGATACCTAGAGTTACATCTCGAGATGTGACATGGGAAGTGCTCCTGCACTGAGTTCCTCATGTGGGAAGGGAGTGGGAGCTCAAGCTCCTGCTCCAAGGGGGCAGGTGCATCAGAGGCCTGAAGATATGTCTGGGTGTGGAGCAGAGAGTGTGCCACTGCATCAAGATCTCTACATGGGAAGAGAGAGGTGGTCCAAGCTAATAGTCCAGGTGAGGCTGGGTGCGGTGGCTCATGCTTATAATCCCAGCACTTTGGGAGGCCAAAGCAGGCAGATCATGAAGTCGGGAGTTCGAGACCAGCCTGACCAACATGGTGAAACTCTGTCTCTATTAAAAATACAAAAATTAGCTGGGCATGGTGGCACGTGCCTGTAATCCCAGCTACTCAGGAGGCTGGGGCAGGAGAATTGCTTGAACCTGGGAGGCAAAGGCTGCAGTGAGCCGAGGCCACTGCACTCCAGCCTGTGTGACAGAGCAAGACTCCCTCTCAATAGTAGTAATAACAGTAATAATAATCATCATCATCCAAGTGAGCAGATATTCTGAATGCATGGAAATATGCCTGGACGTGGACTGGAGGAAACAGCACTGCTCCAATCTCTCTGCACAGGAGGAGAGTGGTGGCTCACACTGCTAATCTAGGTGGGCAGGTACTCTAAATGCCTGGAGACAGGCCTGTGCATGGAGTGGAGAGACTACCACTGCATCAAGATCTCTCCATGGGAAGGAAGGGGCAGCTCAGGCTGCTAATCTAGGCAAGTGGGTACCCCAGATAACTGGAAATATGGCATGGATGGGGCATCATTGCACCCAGATCTTTGCAAGGGAAGGAAGGCTTGGCCCCACTCCCAGTTCAGATGAACAAGAATGGGGTCTGCCTCTTTCCCACTCCTCACAACTGGTAGGGCACTCTCCCCTGATTGACCAAGGGTATAGGCTGGGGCATCCAGTAATGACACACGCTTACCAATTTCAGGTTGCAAAGCTGTCCCTGGCTGCGTCTCACTACGCAGGAGAAACCTTGGCTTCAGCAACTTTTCTCCTGTTCCAGTCCTGCAATGGGAGAGAGCCCGATCCAGCACCTACTGCTGCTGGGGTGAACTCCACACTTGCTGCTTGATTCTGGTTATGAGGCCCTTCCCCTGCTCCAGAGCAAGTGCTCCAATCTCTTGCCTGAGGCTAAAATGCCTGCAGCAGCTGCTGCTGTCAGGTTGCCAAACAATGACTGACTTTGTGTGAGTCCAGATTAAAAGTGGCATCCTCCTCTCAGTCCTGGGTCTGGGAAGATGCCTGCAGCTTTTATCAGAGTCATTCCCTTTCTCTGTCTCACAGTCTCTCCCCAAGGTAGTTCCAGGGCTTGGGAGAAACAACGTGTTCTCCCTCAACCTGGATTGCACAGATTCCTAGTGGAAAGGTGAGTTACAGAAGAAGACGCTCTGCCCCTCTTAGGTACTGGGGCTTCACTCACATTTTTCAGGCAAATGTCATAATGGGGGCTGTTTGTCCATATTCTCTTCCCCAGGATCCGAAGTGTACTTTGCTATTCTGGTGAATTCTTATTTTTCTTCTTGAATTAAAGCTCAGAGTTAATGTTTACACACTCTTTTTCTGTTTCCAAGTGACTGTGGCATGGTGCCATCTTTTTGGCAGGAGATGGGAGCCTTGTTTTGTTGATTATTTTCTCTGTGGTGCAGAAACTTTTTAGTTTGATATAGTCCTACTTATTTTTGCTTTTGTTGCCTATCATGGATTACACTTTGAGTAGCAAATATCTAATCCACTGAAAAGACCATGGTAGTCTTTCATTATCATAAGCCTTTCTTTTAAGGAGAGTGTTATATCCGAGATAAGACAAAATGTTTTAGATTATAGCTGGACTGCTAGTGGGATTTATAGGTGAATTAAATCTTCTTTCCCCTTTTTATGGTAATTTAATGTTGGAGGAGTTGATTTCAGGGTCAAGAAACTGCAACTGATTTAACATCAATCATCTATTTTATCAAACAGCATTGCTTCATGTTGTGTCAAGGAATTTCTTATTCCCTTTCATTCGTTTAAAGGCACTATTAATTGAATTTTGGTTCTTGCACATTTTGTATTTAGCAAAAATAGTATCTATGTGGTAGGACACAGCAACATTTTAATGGCAGTTAATGTTTGTACTGTCAGAATTTCCGTAACAAAAACAATCAATTGCCATGTTAAGTGGATGATTGCACAGTAATCTCTAATTTATGTCTAAGTAATACTTACCTTGTATATTACTAATGGGAGAGGAATATTCATAGTTACAAAGTGACTTACATAATCATAAAAGTATTCATAGATTTAAATTAAGAATTCAGCAATACTGTTCTAATATAGTAAACAAGTAGCAGATGATATGAACTGTATTATATAGCATCAGGTTTAACCTTCGCACTAACACCAACAGAAGACTTTTTGCTCAATATTCAGAGGCTTATCAGTACACTAGTCAGAAATGCAGTTTCTCATGTAAAAACACAGGTTATTTAGATGTTTGACTAACAAGATCTTTCATTATCGGACTTGTTGGTCCTTTGTCAGGAAAAAGTTTCAATATACCGATTTTAGTTAGAAGATACAGCGTTGCTATCTGCTAAAAACTTATCACTATAGATAGACAAACTGCCTATTTTCTGAATCAGTAATGTTATAATAACAATCTGACAATAGTTCAAAATAGTAAAGCTGCCAGCGGCATGTATACTGCCCTTGGAATATGGAGTCCTTGTGTAGCATGTGAATGAATAATCCTACATAGCAGCCTGGCTGCTTCCCTGAGCATGTCTCATGCTGAGGCTGTTTTCTCATGGCTCCCCATATTGAGATTGCAGTTGTACTGGATCGATTTCTACTCTCCAAATTAACTGCAGGAAGTCAGTTGTAGAGAACAATGACACTTGAATTTTAGTGCAGTTACCACTAGCAGCAGGGATAAGTTCCATGCAGGTTTCTATATGGACGCCTCTTGGAGGGGAAGCTGATACATGTGGGTCCTCTCTCCATGGAGCTTGTAGGTCAGCTCTCGAGTAGAAAGAGGGGAATGCATGAAGGTCTTCGCATAATGGTCTTTGTATTTAATAGCCAGCTTGTAGTTAGCTAACTGGGGCTTATGTCTCAGACTCCATAAGATGTATCCAATCATAACAGCAGGTTTACAACCTCCATGCTCAAAACAAAGGAAATTGGACAGGGATTTCTTCCTTGCCTAAAGGCCACATTCCCTCAATATTTGTGCTACACTCAGCCTTGATTTCCACGTCACCTTAACTAGAAGTACAAGTACACAATACAGATGGCATGTTTGGAAGGGAACTGTGGAATTATCTAGTCCAGTCACCTTTCCAATACAGTAACACCTTTTCCAGCTTCTTTAATCACCTATCATCTCTGTGAGACTTTCAAGTATTGAACTGCTCAGTAGTCCATCTCGTTTCAGTCCATTTCAGGACCCCAGAAACCCAGATCTAATTACTAGAAACATTCTTCATATATTTGGTTTTCTTAATTTTTTATTTAATAAATTATTAGTTGATTATAAGTTCTTTATTAATTTCCCTACAACATCCTTATTCAATTCAAATTACTTATTCTGAAATGGCACAAGCTTTGATCTCTTTAAAGCATATTTTTCAAAGATGAAATTGAAGTTCATAGATAGCTATAAATACATGGAGGTAGAATATAGGATTACAGAATTTCATAATTTGAAAAAAATTATATAATTTGCATGGAATTTTCTTTACCTTTTCCTTCACAGATGCTAAATATTGTATTCCCCTTTCTTATTTATAAATATCTAAGGAATCTCTTCTAGCATGTTTCAAAATACCACTGAAAATAAGTTTTCTATAGAATGAAACTGATTGTATAGAAATGTTCAAGGTCATTTAGTCTAATTAGCAGTGAAGTCAATCAATATGCACTGAATGCAGTGGATGACTATTGAAATAATTAAGCTAATTGTCTTTAGGGAATGTGTGTTACAAGTTTCTTTTCCAATTTACCATGCTCTGTCCGAGGGTGCTTTTTCCCCCTCCCCTTTCTAGTTCTTTTTATGTTTCTTTTGTGAGATCAGTAAAGATCCAGGTCAGAATTTAAATTAGGTTCTTATGGGATCTCTGACTCTATCCTTTCTTCTTCTCTGTTAACCAGGCCATCTTTGCCTTTTTTCTTTGTGAAAGATTTGGGCTTAGCTTGAATAAATCATCATGATTGTGGTTCTACTAGCATGCTAATGAGGGCAAAGTCAGGGTGCACTGGTTGGAGAGTTTTGATGGCCAACTATACATGAGTTAGGCCATGCGTGCTGAGGATTGTTGTATGCTGGGGTGGCTGTTTGATAAATTTGGGTGCACTATTCCCCTCATATTTGGTGGGAGGATTACTGGCAGAGAATGTAAAAAAGGGGATAATTTCAATCAGGCTCTGTAGGGACTGGGGTTGTGCATAGAACACTCTTTCTAGCAGGCACACAAGATATCAATGCCTGTGGTATTACTCATAGCTTTTCTCAAAAAGCTTTGCCTACCTCTCAAATGTCTTACAAAAAATAATTCTGATCAGACATTTAGTAGGAAATTTGGAATCATAGTGAAAAGAAATCCTCTTGGCTCTACTTTTTCTGTGATATTTCCTGGACCCTTCAGCTATCTTTTGCCTATATATAACAGCAAACACTTTGGGAAGAAAGAATGTACAAATATTAAGTGAATGTCTGTGGAGCATTCTTGCAGGGAAATTATCAAGTCTAAGAGAAAGTCTTCTAGTAATTCATAATCTAAGTTTAGGAGGGAGTATGAGAAAGTAATGCATAAAAAACTATTCAGGCCCAATGTGTTTCCCAAAAGGTAAAAAAAGAGGAGTGTGTGTGTGCATGTGACACCAAAGAAAGTTATGTACATTACAACAATACATTAGAAAAATATCAGTGCTAAATATTGTGCCCCTTAACTTTGTCCATTGTCTGCATGTTCTGATAATGTCAGCTTTTTGTTTTAAATCTCCAAACTATACTTCCCAGTTCATTTCTTTCTCCTTTACATAATATATCCTTTTTCTCTGACTGTTTTTAAGATTTTTATCGATGGTGTTTAGCAATTTGGTTATATTCCTTCACAGTTTTAATGTTTCTTTTGATTGGTATTTGTTAAGCTTGGATCTGTGAATTATATTTTTCCATAAAATGTAAAAGATATGAGGACCGTTGTTTATTCAAAAATTGTTTTCTGTTCACTGAGCCTCTTCCTCTTGTACTCCAATTGCATATTTGTTAGAATACCTGATATTTTCCACAGATCACTGGTGTTCGGTTTCTTTTGTTTGTTATTTAGTCTTTTTTCCCCCTATGTTCTTTATTTTGGACAGTTTCTATGGCTTTGTCTTTAAATCACTGATCTCTTCTTTTATAGTACCTATTATGATGTTAATTCCATTGAGTGTATTTTAAATTTTAGATATTCCATTTCTTCATGTCTAAAAGTTTGATTTTGGTCCTTTAAAATATCTTCCATTTATTTTCTCTGCATGCTCATGTTTTTCTTTTCATTCTTGAAATATGAGACATTAACATCCTCATTCATTAGTTTCATCATCTCTGTTTCTGAGTGCGTTTCTGTTAATTGATATTTTCCCTTATTGTAAGTCATAGTGAGGAAATGTATTGTTTCTGGGTCCACAAGGGGGACGTAGTTTCAAGTGCAAGAACTTCCCAATGCCCCCCTTCCGTCTCTCCATCCCAGAGACTTAACGGTCTTTGTTTAAATTTTCACGGGCACAGGAAAGTAATCAAAGTCAATCACTCCAGCAGAAGTTGAAAGGAACTCTTTTTGTTGTCCAGGGGGTTGGAGAAGGTGGGAATTCTTCCCAGGTTAAAAGTCCCTGTTTCCCTCATCTGGGTGGATTTCCCCCTCTGGGGTCCCCTTCCACTCTCGTGGAAGCTGCTTTCTGTCTTCTGGATTCCATACTTGGGTCCCCTTTCACACTCTTCATGGAAGCTTTCTCTCTCTCATCTTTGTCTCTTTCCTTTTTCTCTTTCTCTGCCTAAATAAATCACTTCTCTGCAGAAAAACTCTTTGGGGTCTGATATTTTCTTAGAGGTGTACCCACTGTGTTCCCCTCTTCCATTCTTGGGTAAGTGGGAGACCAAGAGCCTGGAAAAACATCCCCTCAGGGGAGCTGAGTGCTCCCCTGCACACCAAAACCTGGAAGCAATAGTTTTCTACTTTTTCCAACCTGGCAATTTTTGACTGGATGCTAGACATTGTGAGTTGTACATTGGTGGTGCTAGATTTTGTTTTCCTTTTGATATTATTAGATTTTGTTTTGGTGTGTTGAGTTCAGCTTTTTCAGATTCCACATATAAGTGAGAGCATGCAGTTTTTATCTTTTTGTGTGTGGTTTATTTTACGCCGCATAATATTCTCCAGTTTATCCCTATTGTTGCAAATGGCAGAATTTCCTTCATTTAAGATGAAATAGTATTTCACTGTGTGTATATACCATGTTTTCTTTATCTGTTCATCCATTGTTGGACATTTAAGTTGATTCCATATTTTGGCTATTGTGAATAATGCTGCAACAAAGAGGGGAGTACAGGTATCTCTAAGAGGCACTGATTTTATTTCCTTTGGGTAGTAGTTCTGTTTTTAATTTTTTGAGCAAACTCTACACTGTTTTCTATAGTGGTGGTACCAATGTACCTTCTTACCAGCAATGCGTAAGTGTTCCCTTTTCTCCACATCCTCACCAGAACTTACTTTTAGTCTTTTTTTTTTGAGACAGTGTCTTGCTTTGTCACCCAGGCTGGAGTGCAGTGGCCCAATATTGGCTCACTGCAACCTCTGCCTCCTTAGTTCAAGCAGTTCTCCTGCCTCAGCCTAGCTGGGATTACAGGTTCCCACTGTGCACTACCACACTCACCTAATTTTGGCATTATTAGTAGAGATGGGGTTTCACCATGTTGGCCAGTCTGGTATTGAACTCCTGACGTCAAGTGATCTGCCCACCTTGGCCTCCCAAAGTGCTGGGATTACAGACGTGAGCCACTGCATCTGGTGTTTTTTTCATCTTTTTGATAAAAGCCATTCTAACAAGTGTAAGGTGATATCTCACTGTGGTTTTAATTTGTATTTCTCTAATGATTAGGGATGTTGAGCACCTTTTCATATATCTGTTGGTTATTTATATGGAGTCTTTGCAAAAATGACAACATACTTTGTTCACTTTTAAGTTGGCTTATTTGTTTTCTTGCTATTGAGTTGTTTGAGTTCCTTATGTATATTGAATATTAGCTCCTTATCTGATGTATGGTTTGCAAATAATTTCTCTTAATCCATGGGTTGTCTCTTTACTCTGTTAATTTTTTTTTCCTGTGAAGAAGCTTTTTAGTTTGACATGACCTCATTTGTCTATTTTTACTTTTGTTGCCTATGCTTTTGAGGTTATTTTCAAAACATTATTGTCCAGACTAATATGGAGCTTTTTCCCTATTTTTTTTCCTGGTAGTTTCAAGTCTTATATTTAAATCTTTAATCTAACATTTTTGAGTTAATTTTTGCATATGAGTTGAGAGAAGAGCCCAATATTATTCTTCTCTATGTGACTAGCCAGCTTTAACAATACTGTTTATTGAAAATATAATCATTTTCCTGTTTTGGATTTTTGGCATCTTTGTGAAAATTGACTGTAAATATGTATGTTTCCTTTGAGCTCTTTATCCTATTTCATTATGTGTCGACGTGTCTGTTTTTTAGACCAGTACCATCTGTTTTGATTCCTGTATCTTTGTAATGTGTTTTGAAATCAGGGACTGTGATTTCTGTGGAAAATGCCATTGAAATTTTGTTGGAGATTGCATTGGATCTGTAACATGGCTTTGGGTAGTTCCATAGTTTGAAGGTTTGTTCCCTCCAAAACTCACATTGAAATTTAACTGCCATTGTAAAAATGTTAGGAAATGGGACCTTTAAGAGTTGATTAAACCATAAATGCTCTGCCTTCATGAGTAAATAAATACTGTTATTTTGGGAGTGGCTTTGTTGAGAAAGGATAAGTTCAGCTCCTTCTCACTCCCTGTCCCTCTCTTTGACCTTATGCTATGTTATGACACCCCAAGAAGGCTCTTGCTAGAGACTGGTACTGTAGTCTTATGCTTCCCAGCCTCCAGAACTATGAGAAATAAGTTTCTGTTTCTTATAAATTATCTAGTCTGTGATATTCTGTTTTAGTAGCAGAATGCAAAGACACAAAATTGGTATCAAGGAGAGGGGCTGTTGATATAACAAATACCTGAAAATGTAGAGGCAGCTTTGATATTGGATAATGGGTAGATGTTGAAAAAGTTTAAAAGAGCAGGCTAGGAAAAAACCTACGTTGCTGTAAATGTGGTATTAAGAGTAATTCTGGTGAGGGCTCAGGCTAGAAGAGCTGTAGGGAAAGCCTGACACCTCTTAGAGATTACTTAAGTGGTTGCCACCCTAATGTTGGAAGAAATATGGGCAGTTAAAGTAATTCTGATAAGATCTCACGAATGAAGAGCAGGGTACTGGGGTACCGGACACTGGAGGAATTGGCCATCATCTTTATTATAAAGTGGCAAAGAACTTGGCTGTATTGTGTCCATGCCTGAGGGCTTTACTTATGAAAAGCAAACCAATGGACTAGGATATCTGGCTGAAGGACTATCCATGCAGAAAAGCACTGAAAGATGTGGCTTCTCTTAATTGCATATAGTAAAATTCAAGGAAAGATAAATGATTTAAAGATGGAATTAATAATTAAAATGGAAGCAGAATGAAAACATGTGGAAATTGTCAGCCTGGCAATGTAAATAATTTTAAAAGCATGTTTAGGAGAGAATCCTAAGCATGTGGCCAAGTGACAGCTGAAGGGATTGATATGTCTAGAAAAGACAGTCAGGTGCTTTTCACTAAGACAATTGGAGACTGACTCCAATGGCATTTCAGAAGTTTGGAGCAAGCCGGGGTCTTGAGGGCAAAGTTTCTGGGGAGGGGCCCAAGGCATCCACGGGGCTTCAGCTTTTGCTGCCTTGCCCTTCCAGTATCTGTTCCTCACATTACATAACCACACTTCTCCACTGCCACAGCTGTGGCTCAAGAAGGCCCAAGTGCTGCTCTGGCCACCAATGGGGATGGAACAAGCTATGAATTTAGGCAACGTTCACATAGTGCTAACTCTGCAGAGGTGCAGAATACATCAGTTGCGGGGTCTCTACCTACGTTTCAAAGGATGTATTGGACAATCTTTGGACCTGATGAAAACCTGCCACAGGGAAAGACCTGCCACAGAATGTCAACTAGAACTATGCTTACTGGAGCCCTGGGAGTGGGGGCAGCCCACTCTAGAACGATAGCACTGCCGGGCCGTCCAAGGCTATGGAGACCCAACTCCCATCCCAGTGTGCCAAGAAGGTGGGACATAGAGGCAAGAAAGATTATTCTGGAGCCTTAGGATTTGATGTTGTTCACCCTATTGGGTTTTGGACTTACTTGGGGGGACCAGTTATCCCCTTTTCTTTTCCTTGCCTATTTCTCCCTTCTGGATTGAGAATGTCTATCTTGTACCGACCTAACCATTGTGTTTTAGAGGTACACAACTTGTTTGATCACACAGGCTCATGGCTGAAGAGCAAGTTGCCTTAGGATGAATTGTGCCTTGACTCTCATGTATATGATGTTCAGATGAGACTTTGGACTTTTGAGTTTGTGCTAGAACAAGTTAAGACTTTTAGGTCTATTGAGATAGAATCAATGTATTTTTGTATGTAAGAAGGATATTAGTTTTGGGGAGTCAGGGGCGGCGTTCTATGGTTGGAGTATTTGTCTTAAAGTGGGACCTCTAAGAGGTGATTAGGCCATGAGGTCTACACACTCATGAATGGATCAATGATTTTTTTTGTGTGGGAGTAGATTTGTTATAAAAGAGTGAGTTGGCTCCCTTCACTCTCTATGTCCCACTCTCTTTTTCTCCCTCTGCCACTCTTCCATCTTATGCTATTTTATGACATTCCAAGAAGGCCCTTGTTCGATATGCCAGCACCTTGATCTTGGCCTTCCCAGACCCCAGAACAAACATAAATTTTTGTTTATTATGAATTACTCAGTCTGTGGTATTTTGCAATAGCAGCACAAAAGAAACTAAGACAAGTAGTATGGACATTTTAACAATATTTATTCTTTCAGTCCTTGAACACAGGATATCTTTCCATTTATTTGTGTGTTCCTCAATTTCTTTCATCAGCATTTTATAGTTTTCAGTATGCATATCTTTCACTTTCTTGGTTAATTTACTCCTAAGAATTTTAGTTTTTGATGCTATTGTAAATGTAATTGTTTTATTTTCTTTTTCTGATAGTTTATTGTTAGTGTATAGAAACACTACATACTTTTGTGTGTTGGCTTTGTGTTCCGCAACTTTACTGAATTCATGTATTTATTGGTTTTTTTTTGGTGGTGTGGTGGAGTCTTTAGGGCTTTCTATATATATGATCATGTCACCTGCAAACAAATTTAATTTAGCTTGTTCCTTTTCAGTTTGGATACCTTATATTTCTTTCTTTTGTCTGATTGCTCTCTCTAGGATTTCCAGTACTATATTGAGCAGAAATGGTGAGAGTGAGCATCCTTGTCTATTTCTTGATCTTAGAGAAAAAGTTAATATTTCACTGTTAAGTATGATGTTAGCTGTAATTTTGTCACATATGGCCTTTATGTTGTTGAGATATACCTAATTTGTTGAGAGTTTTTGTTGTGAAGAGATATTGAATTTTGTCAAACGCTTATTCTGCATCTAATTCAGATTTTTAATATTAGCACTTAAAAGGACTTTTTACAACTTCAAGAGAAAGATACCTCTTTTAATGTTAAAATTACAAAGAATTCTCTTTTTTGAATTTATGGAAATTTACATTCCAAAGCTTCTAAAGAAGAGTCTCTAGTGCTATTACTTTTACCCAACTTCCCAACAGAACTCAAGCTTAAGCTTTTACAAATAAACTGTTAAGACCATTATTCTAAAGAAAAACTTAGTGTTAGACTTAGTGTACTCAGTTTTTTTTGCTCACTTAAAGTGAGACTTTGTAGTCACTCTGAAGAACCATTTGATCTGAATCACATTTTTAAAGCATATATAGATGCAGGAAAAGTAGTGGATACATGCTTATATCTGAAAAATTATTTTTTGAGACAGCATCTTGCTCTGTCACCAGGCTGGAGGGCAGTGGCACGATCTCGGCTCACTGCAACCTCCACCTCCTGGGTTCAAGTGATTCTCCTGCCTCAACCTCCCAAATAGCTGAGACTACAGGTATGCGCCACCACACCCAGCTAATTTTTGCATTTTTAGTAAAGACAGAGTTTCACTATTTTGGCCAGGATGGTCTTGATCTCTTGACCTCGTGATCCGCCTGCCTTGGCCTCCCAAAGCACTGAGATTACAAGTGTGAGCCACTGTGCCCAGCCGTATCTGAATAGTTATAAACTAGTGAATCAGTGTTACATTTATGTAACTTTTCAAAGCTAATAGTTGGCAATGTATAAATTGATTTTTCCCAAAATTGTTTTTAAATTTCATGTGTTGTTTCTTCATAAAAGGTACTTTGCTTTGACAAACATGAGCTAAAACTACAACCAAACCTCAAAATGAAAATATTGTTTTGGAATATTTTTTCTAAAAATTAGTTATGGTTAATTTTTTTATTGCATTTTAGGTTTTGGGGTACATGTGAAGAACATGCAAGATTGTTGCATAGGTACACACATGGCAGTGTGATTTGCTGCCTTCCTCCCTATCACCTATAGCTGGCATTTCTCCTCATGCTATCTCTCCCCAACTCCCCACCCCCCACTGTCCCTCCCATATTTCCCCCGACAGACCCCAGTGTGTGATGCTCCCCTTCCTGTGTCCATGTGTTCTCATTGTTCAACACCCACCTATGAGTGAGAACATGCGGTGTTTCATTTTCTGTTCTTGTGTCAGTTTGCTGAGAATGATGGTTTCCAGGTTCATCCGTGTCCCTACAAAGGACAGGAACTCATCGTATTTGATAGCTGCATAATATTCCATGGTATATATGTGCCGCATTTTCCCTGTCCAGTCTATCATCGATGGGCATTTGGGTTTGTTCCAGGTCTTTGCTATTGTAAACAGTGCTGCAATGAACATTTGTGTGCATGTGTCCTTATAGTAGAATGATTTATAATCCTTTGGATATATACCCAGTAATGGGATTGCTGGATCAAATGGAATTTCTATTTCTAGGTCCTTGAGGAATCACCACACTGTCTTCCACAATGGTTGAACTAATTTACACTCCCACCA
>CAUYLG010016841.1:0-22082 GCA_963573385.1 Cacajao melanocephalus | reverse complement strand
AGTATATACAGTATATTATACATACATTATAGTATATATAATATATAGTATATAATATATACTATATATTAACTATATACTATATAATAAATACTATAGATTATATACTATAAACTACATACTATATATATTATATATAATACTATATATGTATTACATGTATACTATGTATTATATATGTAATATATATATTATATACTACATGGTATATAGTATATATATATACACTAGTATTCCATCATATATATTACATATAATATGGAATACTATATATTATATAAACATATGATGGAATACTATAGCATTATATATATTATTTTATATATATTTATTATATATATTATTATGGATCAAATGGTAGTTCTACTTTTAGTTCTTTTAAGGAATCTCCACACCTTTTCCATAGCAGCTGTACTACTTTACATTCCAACCAGCAGTGTCGAAGTGTTCCCTGATCACCACATCCATGCCAACATCTTGTTTTTTGATTTTTTGATTATGGCCATTCTTGCAGGAGTAAGGTGGTATCGCATTGTGGTTTTGATTTGCATTTCCCTGATCATTAGTGATGGTGAACATTTTCTTGTATGTTTGTTGACCATTTGTATATCTTCTTTGAGAATTTTCCATTCATGTCCTTAGCCCACTTTTTGATGGGATTATTTTCTTACTGGTTTTCATTCATTGTAGATTCTGGATATTAGTCCTTTTTTAGATGTACTGATTGTGAAGATTTTCTCCCACTCTGTGAGTTGTCTGTTTACTCTGCTGACTGTTCTTTTTACCATTCAAAAGATTTTTAGTTTAATTAGGTCCCAGCTATTTATCTTTGTTTTTATTGCATTTGCTTTTGAGTTCTTGGTCATGAACTCTTTGCCTAAGCCAATGTCTAGAAGGGTTTTTCCAATGTTATCTTCTAGAATTTTTTATAGTTTCAGGTCTTAGGTTTAAGTCCTTAATCCATCTTGAGTTGATTTTTGTATAAGGTATAAATGAGGATCCAGTTTCATTCTCCTACATGTGGCTAGTCAATTATCGCAGCACTATTTGTTGAAAAGGGTGTTTTTTCCCTATTTTGTTTTTGTTTGCTTTGTTGAAGATCAGTTGGCTGTAAGTACCTGGGTTTATTTCTGGGTTCTCTAATCTGTTCCATTGGTCTATGTGCCTATTTTTATACCAGTACCATGCTGTTTTGGTAACTGTGACCTTATAGTATAGTTTGAAATGAGCTAGTGTGATGCCTCCAGGTTTGCTTTTTTTTTTCCCGCTTAGTCTTGCTTTGGCTATGCGGGTTCTTATTTGGTTCCATATGAATTTTAGAATTTTTTCTAACTCTATGAAGAATGATGGTGGTATTCTGATGGTGAATGTACTGAATTTGTAGATTGCTTTTGGCAGTATGGTCATTTTCACAATATTGATTCCACCCATCTATGAGCATGGGATGTATTTCAATTTGTTTGTGTCATCTACGATTTTTTTCAGCAGTGTTTTGTAGTTTTCCTTGCAGAGTTCTTTCAACTCCTTTGTTAGGTATATTCCTAAGTATTTTATTTATTTATTTTGCAGCTATTGTAAAAAGGGTTGAGTTCTTGATTTGATTATCTGCTTGGTCACTGCTGATGCATAGAAGAGCTACTGATTTGTGTACATTAATCTTGTATCTGGAAACTTTGCTGAACTCTTTTATCAGTTCTAGGAGCTTTTTGGAGGATTCCTTAGTATTTGGAAATTAAATAACCTGCTCCTGAATGAGATTTGGGTCAAAAATGAAATCAAGATGGAAATTTAAGAATTCTTTGAACTGAAAGACAATAATGACACAACCTATCAAAACTTCTGAGATACAGCTAAGGTGGTGCTAAGAGCAAGGTTCGTATCTCTAAACGCCAATATCAAAAAGTCTTAAAGAGCACAATCTAAGGTCACACCTCAAGGAACTAGAGAAACTAGACCAAACCAAACCAAAACCCAGCAGAAGAAAGGAAATAACCAAGATCAGAGCAGAACTAAATGAAATTGAAACAAACAAAAAATACAAAAGATAAATGAAACAAAAACGTAGTTCTTTGAGAAGATAAATAAAATTGATAGACCATTAGCAAAATTAACCAAGAAAAGAAGAGAGAAAATCCAAATAACCTCACTAAGAAATAAAACAGGAGATATTAAAATGGACACCACTGAAATACAAAAGATCATTCAAGGCTACTATGAATACCTTCACACACATAAACTAGAAAACCTAGAAGAGAGGGATAAACTCGTGGAAAAATATAACCCTCCTAGCCTAAATTAGGAAAAACTGGATGCCCTGAACAGACCAATAACAAGCAGTGAGATTGAAATGGCAATTAAAAAATTACCAACACAAAGTCCAGAACCAGATGGATTCACAGCAGAATTCTATCAGACAGTCAAAGAATTGGTACCAATCCTTTTGACACTATTCCACAAGATAGCAAAAGAAGGAACCTTCCCTAATTCATCCTATGAACCCAGCATCATCCTAATACCAAAACCAGGAAAGGACACAACCAAAAAAGAAAACTACAGACCAATAACCTTGATGAACATAGATGCTGAAATCATTAACAAAATACTAGCTATCTGTATTCAGTAATGTATCAAAAAGGTAATCCACCATGATCAAGTGAGTTTCATACCAGGGATGCAGGGATGGTTTAACATAAGCAAGTCAATAAATGTGATACACCACATCAACAGAATTAAAAACAAAAATCACATGATCATCTCAATAGATGCAGAAATGCAGAAAAAGCATTCGACAAAATCCAGCATCTCTTTACAAATAAAACCCTCAGCAACACTGGCATAAAAGGAACATACCTTAATGTAATAAAGGCCATCTATGACAAACCCACAGCCAACATAATACTGAATGGGGAAAAGCTGAAAGGATTCCCTCTGAGAACAGGAACGAGACAAGGATGCCCCTCACACCACTACTCTTCAACACAGTATTGGAAGTATTGGAAGTCCTAACCAGAGCAATCAGACAAGAGAAAGAACTAAAGGGCCTCCAAATTGGTAAAGAGGAAGTCAATAAAGTGGCATGTTCTGGGGGAAAAAAAAAAAAAAGGAAGTCAAATTGTCCCTGTTTGCTGAGGATATGATCAATTACCCTGGAAATATCTAATTTAAAATGATATCAATATCCATCTTGTATATGCAATAAAACCTACCTACTGTGAAAGGAACAATTTTTCTGGTTCTGTTGCTGGATAATCACTTAAAATGAGAATTTCTTCATTAACTCTCAGAGGAGGCAAAAGGAAGATACAGTTCTTCTAATGGGTAGAGCCATGCAATTAATGTTTCAAGGAGATTTTCTATAATTCCATAGGTTGAGTCACATTTCTTAACATCAGCTCTCATTCTATGCTCTTAATTGCTATTGGGCTATTTTTTTTCTACCTCTTTTTCATTTCTTCTGTGTGCTTTCTTTTGAATCAGATCCTCAGAATGAGAAAGAGGATAATTAGCCATAAGCTATTTGATTAATACTGCATCTTACAGAGGAAGAATGATTAAAGTGTTTTTTTTTTTTTAATAGCAATACCAAGTAAAAAATTTGTTAAGGATATTTCTAGAAAGCATCACAGGAGCAGCAACTCATTTTCACAGGATGTAAGCAATAGCTATCATTGATCTTAGGCTCTTTTGAAAATGCTTTAGTAGGATTCCTTTTTATTTTTTTTGCATTACCACTTGAGGCTGTTAATTTTGAGCATCAGAAAAATAAGTCTTTTTCATATTAATTTTACACTGACCTATTTTATAAAGTTCATGCTATAACAGAAATAAATTCTAGCAATTACAGTTGAAGATGCAGCTTGCAGCCAATGGAACCATCGAGACTGTGCTAATCAATTCATAAGCATCATTGCATCTAATCACAAAACATACAAGATAGGTATTTTAATCTACTGAGTGGGGAAGCAGATGTTCCGAGACTGACCTGTATGAGTCACACAGCTAAAAGTACTGGAAGATTGAAGCCCAGGTCTGACTGACCAAAAATCTTATCATTAGCTTCTGGGTGAAGAATATCGTTAAAGCCTAAAACCAAATGGAAGAAACCTTTCACAGTGCAGTTCATGAAATCAAATAAATGACTAGGTATTGGTTAGGGTGCAGTGAAAGAGGTGCTCTCATGTTGCTGGTGGGAGTATAAATGGATATATCCTTTCTGCAAAGCAATCTGGTAAAACTGTCATAAGCCTTAAAATATTTTCATCTCCTGTACCTGAAATTCTATTTTTTACTCTATCCTTGCCTAAGAATATTATTTTTTAAATGTGGTCAAAGATTTATGTACAACTGACAGTATATTTGATTTAAAAAGAGTCCTTTTGTTTATTGTATATACACATGTGCACATATATATGCAGATTAAGTAACACAATGTCTGGAATTTGCTTCAAAATAATCTGGACCCAAGGGAAGAGAAATGGATTGAAGCAGGATGATGGATACATGTAGGTTTATCACACCCTATCTCCACATAAAAAATATTTTTAAAATTACGTAAAAAGAGGATTCCATCAAGCATCATTTATTATAGTGAAAAATATATTATGCTGTGGTATTCCATGACCCAAAACACTATGCAGCCATTAAAAGGGATGTTTTTGAGAAAAATCTAATAACACAGAAAATGTTCTCAGAATAACACAAGCAGGACACAAACTGATACAATTTCACTTCAATTATGTGAAGAGTTAAAGGGGGCACAGTGAAATGTTAGTATCAGGATTATTATGGTATCCTTTTTCTTCATATTCTTTTGCATTTTTCACAAATATCATTTATACTCAGAAAACACCCAATAGTTTACAGAGGATAACAGTCCATCCTTATCTGTAACAGGTTCCTTATTATTGTCACTGTCCAGAGATGGATCATTGGTCTGATCAGCCAACGGAACTAATCTGACTAGGGTGGCAATTTTGGATAAGGGGCTGTTTGGACATCAAGTCGTTGGCTTCATAACTTAAGACTCTAATGCCTCTACTACATAACACAGTCATTTGTGTTTACAAGAGGTATTTCCATTGTCACGGATTGAGGGTGAAATTAACAGCTCTGCTTTATTTCTGTGAGTGCTTTGGAATTTTTTTCTTTTAATAAAGTCCACTTATGTCTTCACATAGTCATGCATTAAGTATTTAGTAATGCATTTAGGCACCATACTAGGCTTGGTTTAAAAGACAAAAAGAGCGAGCGGCCTTCCCTTAAAGTAACTCAATTTCATAGGAAAGGCAATGTGGAGAGTTATGGCATCGCAAAATAAAAGGTTGTAGAAGAGGAGAATTCAGGATGAACCCAGGCTGGGGGTCCACAGCCTGCCAGAAGGCACCTGCTGTTAAGAATTGTTATTTAGCAATTAAACTTGTAGGTATAGTATAAATGGCATGGTCTGAGCATTGTGGCTCATGCCTGTAATCCCAGCACTTTGGGAGGCTGGGCGGATCACCTGAGATCTGGACTTCGAGACCAGCCTGGCCAATGCAGTGACTGTCTGACCGCATAATTGGAAATAAATCACTCCTCAGCAATTGCATAGCATTTCACAGGTTTAAGATAGAATTCTTAATCAAAAACTCAATTTATCTACAACTTCTGAAACAGATATTGACTTTAAATGCTACTTTAAACATCTTCTATAGCCAATATCTGCATTATAATATAAGCCCAGTGCCTTTCTAGTCAACAAATGCTTATTATAAAAGAACCACTAGGTATATTTGAGGAAAAAAGATGTTTAAAGAGTGTAAAAAAAAATCCCCTTATCAAAATTACTACAAGAGACTCTGCCAGTTTTATCCCTTTTAGCTGTTCTCATTTTTAATTCTAGTAAGGTAGGTATATGGCTGTCCAGCTAAAATACCTGTGATTTTATGATATATATATATTGGTTTTTGTTCGCACCTCCTGACTTAACTCCCATAACCTTTGTTACAGTCTTTTGTTATAATGTTGGGGCACTTTAGGCCTCAAAGGCAGGACTCAGGAATCAAAATCTCTCTGACCTTCTCCTGCCCTCCTTTACCTCCTTTCTTTCCCCAAGGTAGGAATATTTCTGGGACTTTCTACCTTGGAGAGGGCCATAAAGAAATTCTCTGACCTACTTTGTCTGATTGTAGGTCATAAGACCTTCATTTCGGAAGGGGTCTGCCCATACCCTGGAAGAAGAAATGCTGCACAGAGAGGCCAGGAAGAATCTGAACAGATAGGCTTTGGTGAGTTCCCCATTCAGCCTATAGTATTAGCTCTATCTTTTTCGTCCAATCATATTTCTACGTGGTTGTCAATCATGCCTATCCAGTGAGTTCTCCATAAAAGGCCCAAGAGGACAGGTTAAGAGAGCTACTGGACAAATGAACACATGGCGGTTTGCAGGAGGGTGAACAAGAACTTATCCGTGTGCTGGGAGGGTGCCAACTCCATGGGGACCAAAGCTCCTGTGTCTGGGACTCTTCTAGATCTCACCTTATGTATCTCTTCATCCAGCTGTTTATTTGTATTCTTTAAAATATCCTTTGTGGTAAATTGGTAAACATGAATAAGTGTTTCCCTGAGTTCTGTAAGCTGCTCTAGAAAAATAACTGAACTCAAAGAGAGGGTCATGGAAACCATAACCTGTAGTTGGTTGATCGTTGATGTTTCAGAGGCCCAGATAGTTGTAGATGGATGAGGTTCCAGAGGCTCAGACTTGTGACTGGTGGGAAGGAGGGTGTGGTCTTATGGGACTGAGCCCTCAACCTGTGGTATCTGAGGCTATCTTCAGGGAGACTGCATCAAAATTAAATTGGATTGGAGGACATCTAACTGGTATCTGCTGCAGAATTAAATGATAGTTTGGTGTGTGGAGAGAAAGCCCTGCACATTTGGTCACAGAAATCTTCTGTGTTGATCGTTGTGATGTGAGTACAGAGGGAAAACACAGTTTGAGTTTGTTTTTCTACAAATAATTCCCTTTACAAGTTTCCATTATAGCCTCTATGACCATATTTCAGTCAAGTGATATGAACATATGTAATATATGCAACTGTTGGGTTGTTCCTTTAAAAGGAAAAAAATGTAATCTTCCCTCTCCTCTCCCCTACTTACAAGGTGGAATTCAGATGTGATGCTTAGAGCTGGAGCCATGTTAGACCATGAGACAGAAACGGTGCTGAGAGTGGTGGAACCATGAGGCAGAAAAGACTGGGGTCTCCAGCACTGTGAAGCAGTTCTATCAGTTAGCTTAGACCGCCTGCCTAAGTCAGTTATATGAGAGAAAAACAAACTAACTTCTGTAACCTATTGTTCCTTTGGCCTTTTCTACAGCTAGAACCGAATCTGTGTCCTAAATGAAACACAATATGCAGACATTCCTACCATTCATAATTTATTCCTAGGGATTAAATTGTTATATCATCTTGAGTTCCCTGTTAAAACTCAACTACTTTGGGAAAAGTGCTTAGGTCAGTAAGTTCTTAACATGAGTTAGTTTATCCATTTACTTTTATTCCTTCACTACTTTTAGGGTTTTGGATTAAAGGAAGATTCGATTGTTAAAGTTGACACTGTGTTAATCAAATTAAGAAACCTGATTTGGAGCCATGAGTGGTAGTGCATGCCTGTAATCTCAATTACTAGCAGGGCTGAGTCTGGAGGATTACTGAGCCTAGAAGTTGGAGACCAGCCTGAGCAGCATAGTGAGACCTCATCTCATTAAAACAAAAACAAACAAATAAATAAACAAATGCCTGACTTGGGACAGAGAACTCAGCTGTGTCTGACAGGGCTGGGTCAGCCAATTAGTATAGCATTAGCACTCTCTGCATAAGCAAGATCATATTCTAAAGTGAAAGATAACAAAGAGTGGGGTCCTTCAAGGACAGGGTCTAACTAATAATTCATGAGAGTGTGGGTGAAGAGGTCTCAAGCTCAGGCTATTGCTTGGGAGAGAAATAAATTAGATACTGTTTAAGTTGGCAACTGGCTTTTAAGTAGGTACAAGTATTGATGGATATTAGTCTTATGTAATTTTTCTCCTGAATGGCAAACATTTTTTTTTCCCCAATAACATTAGCCATGGAACTTAAAATAATGCTGCCATGAAGACACATCTTTTCTGCTTTTCTGTGTCTCTTCCTCCTTCATTTTCTCAGAATACAATGTTCTCTCCTTCAACTTCTTCTTTATCTTTTTCTTCTAGCCCTACCTAGTATTTTCTATCTTTGATTTCTCTATCCTGTTTGCTCAACAAGATTTATAAGCTATCGAGGAATCCCTCTTTTCTATTGTTTGGAATCGTTTCAGAAGGAATGGTACCAGCTCCTGTTTGTACCTCTGGTAGAATTCAGTTGTGAATCCATCTGGTCCTAGGCTTTTTTTGGTTGGTAGGCTATTAATTACTGCCTCAATTTCAGAACTTGTTATTGGTCTATTCAGGGATGCAGCTTCGTCCTGATTTAGTCTTGGGAGGGTGTATATATCCAGGAATTTATCCATTTCTTCTAGATTTCCTAGTTTATTTTCATAGTGGTGTTTATAGTATTTTCTGATGGTAGTTTGTATTTTTGTGGGATTGGTGGTGATATCCTCTTTATAATTTTTTATTGTGTCTATTTGAGTCTTCTCTCTTTTCTTCTTTATTTGTCTGGCTAGCAGTCTATCTATTTTGTTGATCTTTGCAGAAAACCAACTCCTGGATTCACTGATTTTTTTGAAGGGTCTTTCATGTGTCTATCTCCTTCAGCTCTGATCATAGTTATTTCTCATCTTCTGCTAGCTTTTGAATGGGTTTGCTCTTGCTACTTTAGTTCACTGAATTGTGATGTTAGAGTGTCAATTTTAGATTTTTTTACTTTCACTTGTGGGCATTTAGTGCCATAAATTTCCCTCTAAACACTGCTTTGGCTGTGTCCCAGAGACTCTGGTACACTGTGTCTTTGTTCTCATTGGTTTCAAAAGAACTTATTTATTTCTGCCATAATTTCGTTATTTACCCAGTAGTCATTCAGGAGCACATTGTGCAGTTTCCATGTAGTTGTGTGGTTTTGAGTGAGTTTCTTAATTCCGAGTTCTAATTTTCCTCATCTATTGAGATAATCATGGGGTTTTTGTCATTGGTTCTGTTTATGTGATGGATTATGTGGATTGATTTGCATATGTTGAACCAGCCTTGCATCCCAGGGATGAAGCCAATTTGATCATGGTGGATAAGCTTCTTAATGTGCTGCTGAATTCCATTTGCCAGTATTTTACTAAGGATTTTCACATTTCACATTGATGTTCAACAGGGATACAGTCTGAGAGATTGTTTCTTATGATTTCCATTCTTTTGCATTTGCTGAGGAGTTCTTTACTTCCAATTATGTGGTCAACTTTAGAATAAGTGCGATGTGATGCTGAGAAGAATGTATATTCTGTCTAGCTGGGGTGGAGAGGAGTTCTGTAGATGTCTATTAAGTTCGCTTGGTCCAGAGCTGGGTTCAAGTCCTGAATATCCTTGTTAATTTTCTGTCCCATTAATCTAATATTGACAGTGGAGTGTTAAAGTTTTCCACTATTATTGTGTGGGAGTCAAAGTCTCTTTGTAGGTCTCTAAGAACTTGCTTCATGAATCTGGGTGCTCCTGTATTGGGTGCATATATATTTAGGATTGTTAGCTCTTCTTGTTGCATTGATCCCTTTACCATTATGTAATGCCCTTTTTTGTCTTTTTTGATCTTTGTTGGTTTAAAGACTGTTTTATCAGAGACTAGGATTGCAACCCCTGATTTTTATTGCTTTCTATTTGCTTGGTAAATGTTCCTCCATCCCTTTATTTTGAGCCTGTGTGTTTTTGCATGTGAGATGGGTCTCCTGAATACAGCACAGCACAACAATGGGTCTTGACTCTTTATCCAATCACTCTAATATCAAAACCTGGCAGAGACCAAAAAAAAAAAAAGAATAAAGAAAAGAAAAAGAAAATTTCAGGCCAATATTCCTGATAAACATAGACGTGAAAATCCTTAATAAAATATGGCAAACTGAATTCAGCAGCACATTAGGAAGCTTATCCACCATGATCAAGTTGGCTTCATCCCTGAGATGCAAGACTGGTTCAACATATGCAAATCAATCCACACAATTCATCACATAAATAGAAACAATGACAAAAACCCCATGATTATCTCAATAGATCCGAAAAGGCCTTCTTTAGCCAATCATCCTGATACTAAAACCTGGCAGAGACAAAACAAAAAAAGAAAATTTCAGGCCAATATCCCTGATGAACATTGATGTGAAAATCCTTAATAAAATACTGGCAAACCAAATCCAGCAGCACATTGAAAAGCTTATCCACCACAATCAAGTTGGCTTAATCCCTGGGATTCAAGGCTGGTTCAACATACACAAATCAATAAATGTAATCCATCACATAAACAGAACCAATGACAAAAACCACGTGATTATCTCAATAGGTGCAAAAAAGGCCTTCAATAACATTTAACACCTCTTCATGCTAAAAACTCTCAATAAACTAGGTATTGATGAAATGTATCTCAAAATAATAGGAACTATTTATGACAAACCCACAGCCAGTATCATACTGAATGGGCAAAAGCTGGAAGCATTCCTTTTGAAAACTGGCACAAGACAAGGATGCCCTGTCTCACTACTCTATTCAACATAATACTGGAAGTTCTGGCCAGGGCAGTCAGGCAAGAGAAAGAAATAAAGTGTATTCAGATACGAAGAGAGGAAGTCAAATTGTCTTTGTTTGCAGATGACATGATTGTATACTTAGAAGACCCCATCATCTCAGTCCCAAAAATCTCTTTAGTCTGATAAGCAACTTCAGCAAAGTCTCAGGATACAAAATCAATGTCCAAAAATCACAAGCATTCCTATACACCAATAATACATAAACAGAGAGCCAAATCATGAATGAACTCCCATTCACAATTGCTACAAAGAGAATAAAGTCCCTAGGAATACACCTTACAAGATATGTGAAGGACCTCTTCAAGGAGAACTACAAACCACTGCTCAAGGAAATAAGAGGGAACACAAACAATTGGAAAAACATGCTCATGGGTAGGAAGAATCAATATCAGGAAGATGGCCATACTGCCCAAAGTAATTTATAGATTCAACACTATCCCCATCAAGCTACCACTGACTTTCTTCACAGAATTAGAAAAACTATTTTAAATTTCATATGGAACAAACAAAGCCTGAATACCCAAAACAATCCTAAGCAAAAAGAACAAAGCTGGAGGCATCATGCTACCTGACTTCAAACTATACTACAAGGCTACAGTAACCAAAACAGCATGATACTTGTACCAAAACAGAGATATAGACCAATGGAACAGAACAGAGGCCTCAGAAATAACTCCACACATCTGAAACCATCTGATCTTTGACAAAATTGACAAAACAAGCAATGGGGAAAGGATTCCTTATTTAATAAATGGTGTTGGGGAAACTGGCTAGTCATATTTAGAAAACTGAAACTGGACTCCTTCCATACACCTTATACAAAAATTAACTCAAGATGGATTAGAGACTTAAGACCTAAAACCATAAAAACCCTAGAAGAACACCTAGGCAATACCATTTAGGACATAGGCATGGGCAAAGACTTCATGACTGAAACACCAAATGCAATGGGAACAAAAGCCAAAATTGACAATTAAACTAAAGACCTTCTTCACAGCAAGAAAACTATCATCAGAGTGAACAGGCAACCAAGAGAATGTGAGAAAATTTTTGCAATCTTCCCATCTGACAAAGGGCTAATATCTAGAATCTACAAAGAACTAAAACAAATATACAAGAAAAAAACAATCCCATCAAAAGTGGGTGAAGGATATGAACAGACACTTCTCAAAAGAAGACATTTATGCAGTCAACAAACATTTGAAAGAAAGTTCATCATCACTGGTCATTAGAGAAATGCAAATCAAAGCCACAGTGAATACCATCTTGACAGTTAGAATGGCGATTATTAAAAAATCAGGAAACAACAGATGCTGGAGAAGATGTGGAGAAATAGGAACACTTCTACACTGTTGGTGGGAGTGTTAATTAGTTCAACCATTGTGGAAGACAGTGTGGTGATTCCTCAAGGATCTAGAACCAGAAATACCATTTGACCCAGCAATTCCATTACTGCATATATACACCCAAAGGATTACAGATCATTCTACTATAAAGGCACATGCACATGTATGTTTATTGCAGCATTGTTCACTATAGCAAAGACTTAGAACCAACCCAAATGCCCATCAATGATAGACTGGATAAAGAAAATGTAGCACATATATACCATAGAATACTATGCCGCCATTAAAAAGGATGAGTTCATGTCTTTTGCAGGGACATGGATGAAGCTGGAAGCCATCATTCTCAGCAAACTCACACAAGAACAGAAAATCAAACACCGCATGTTCTCACTCATAAGTGGGAGTTGAACAATGAGAACACATGGACACAGGAAGGGGAACATCACACACCAGGGCCTGTTGGGGGTAGGGGGCTAGGGGAGGGATAGCATTAGGAGAAATACCTAATGTACATGACAGGTGCAGCAAACCACCATGGCACGTGTATACCTATGTAACAAACCTGCATGTTCTGCACATGTATATCAGAAGTTAAAGTATACTAATAATAAAATAAAAATTTAAAAAGATTTATAACCTATGAGCTCCCAAATCACAAAGCAATGTTTCTCAAAATGAACTGCTTCAGTTGTAACTGCTATGCTAAATTCTGAAATGTGAGCAATAAGGTGGTTGACATTGAACAAAATACTTTACCTCTCTTGATTTTAGCTTTATTGTCCCAAAATATGGAAACGAGTGAGCTCTGGGTAGTCTTTTTCCTCTCTAACAGCACTCTCAGGGCCTCCTTTTTTGTTAAGCACTCACTTGGAGGTGCCAGTACTCTATTGATATGTATTAGATGCTTTCTCCATCCCTCTCCTGATGTGTACCCTCACCCTTCTCTATTTGCTTTGCAACAAAACTTCTTATTAGTGCCAGACTGGTCTGTGGAGTTGGAAGAATTAATTTATTTGAGCAGAAGTGTATCAGTGTTTTTATACACTAAAAAAGGTACAAGGGATGAATTATTGCAAAACAAAATAAACAAAAAACAAGAGAGCTAATTCTATTTTTTAAAGAGACAGGGTCTTCTTCTGACTCCCAGGCTGCAGTGCAGTGGCGCAACCATAGCTCACTATAACATCAAAATCCTGGGCTCAGGGAATTCTCCCACTGCAGCCTCCTGAGTAGCTAGGACTATAGGAGAGTGTCACCATGCCTGCTTAAGAGAACCAATTCTATGATTTTGACAAGGAACTTGGAAACTGCTTATCTACTTACTTCAGTGGTTTGCCCACATCCACTTTTGTGGCTTTATGAATGTAGCATAACTTACTTCATGTTGTCTTTCTGGCCAAAATATCCTGGAAAATTAGTATTCAGTAATCAAGTCATTACTAATTTATTGATTGATATATGCATGTTACCAAGCTAATTAAATTAATTTTATGCATTGGGTAAAAAATTTTTATTATTAAAATTCCTGTGCCAAGCAAGATGGAGTACATAGACTACAGCCTGTCTCTCCCCTAGTTACAACTAAAGCTCTGGACAGAATACAAAAAGCAACTACCTGAGGACTGTGAAAAGCAAACAGTAATGCAAGAATTGGAAATTAAAGTAAAAACTTGATTAACATCCTGTAGTGGGGAAGGGTTTCAAGGGTTTTTTTCTCCTTTGACTCCTGGGTTTGAACTAAGGACAGACTAACATAGGCTAATTGTCAGCAAATGCTGACAGAAAAACTCTGGCAGAAATCATTTCTTTCTAGCAGAGGACAGGAAAAGGGACTCTTGCTTTCCAGAGAGCATTGCAGGAGAAAAATACCCATTTTTTTTTTAACAATTTTTATGTTTTTTTCTCTCCCAGCCCTAACCTAGGGCCAGCCCCAGCTGTGACATTACACTTCTACCACTTTAGTGCAGACACCTAAAACCCCAAGAAAAGACTGAATCTCTTGGCTAAAAGAACTGGAAAAATGGATCCCATTGCTCAAAGACTGTGGGGGGAATCAAAACACATCACCAATGTGTGAAAAAAAAAATCCCACAAAAACCCAGGAAACAATAATCAACAGAATTAACAGAGGGCAACACTGAGATACCCCAGATGTTGGAATTATCGGAAACAGACTTAAAGCAGCTATAATAACCATGCTACATAAAGCCATGATGAACACTCTTAAAATGGATAAGAAGATAGAAGTTCCCAGTAGGGAGGTAGAAGTTACATAAAAGGAACAAATGGAAATTTTCGAACTGAAAAACACAGTATCTAAAGACCTGAAGAAGACTGTCAATCAATTTGACATAATTGATATTTATAGAAGGTTTCACAGAATTACCATAAAATATAAGTTATTTTTTTGGTGTGTGTTTTACGAGACAGAGTCTCAATTTGTCATTCAGGCTGGAGTGCAATGACACAATCATTGCTCACTGCAACCTCTGCCTCCCAGGCTCAAGTGATCCTCCCCCCTCAGCCTCCCAAATAGTTGGGGCATGCCACCACACTCGGCTGACTTTTTTTGTTGTTGTTGTTGCTTTGTTTTGGTAGACACAGGGTTTCATCATGTTGCTCAGGCTGGTCTCAAACTCCTGGGCTCAAGCAATTTGCCCGTCTCAGCCTCCCAAAGTGCTGGGATTACAGACATGTACCACCACACTTGGCCAAAATAGATATTATTTTTAAGTGCACATGGAACATTCACCAAGATAGATTATACCTTAGACCATAGAACAAATCTTGATAAAGAATTAAAATCATACAAAATATGTTCTTTAGCCTTAATGAAATTATATTTGAAAATCAATAATGGAGAGATACCTAGAAAAATCACTAGATATTTGGAAATTAAGTAACAGACTTCTGAATAATCAATGGATCAAAAGAATGTAATAGGGGAAAACTTAGAGTGTATTTTGAATAAAGTGAAAAGGAAAACAGAACATATCAAAATTTATGGGAGGCAGGAAAAGCAGTGCTTATAATGAATTTATAGTATTAAAGTCTTATGTTAGAAAAAAGAACGCTCTCAAATTAATTACTGAAGCTTCCACGTAAAGAAGTTAGAAAAAGTAAAATTCAAAGCAAGGAGAAAAATGCAAATCAAGAAGAGAAATCAAAATTGCAAACAATAAAATCAGTGAAACTGAAACCTGGTTCTGTGTAGATGAAAGAATTGATGAATCTCTACTTGTATTGACCAAGAAAAAAAATAGAAGACACATATTGCAAACATCAGGAATGAAAGAGGAAATATCACTACAGACCCTACATATATTAGAAGAATAAAGTGTGACATATAGGTAAGAAGTTTATGTTTTTGCATATGAATATCCAATTCATTTTCCATTGAATTGACCTTTGCAGTTTTGTCAAAAATCCATCACATTTTTGTGTGTTAATTTCTGAACTCTCTAGCAGGTTCCATGGGTTTACACGACTATCTTTTCACCAATTCCACACTGTTTTTATTACTGTAGCTTTATAGTAAGTCTTGAAGTCAGATCATGCAAATCTTCCAACTTTGTTCTTCTTTTCTGAAATTGTTTTAACTACTCTAGGTCCTTTGCATTACTATATTAATAACAGTGACATATGGCACAGTAATAACATTATTGAAACATCTAGCAAAATAGGTGAATCTCAAATGTATTATCCTAAGCAAAACAGAGTAGACTCAAAGGCTACCTATTTTATGATTTTATTTGTATAACAAAACTGGAAAACAAACAGACAAAACTAGAAAAACAAACCTGTAAGGACAGAGAACACATCTGTGGCTGCCAGGGGGAGGGTTTGACTACAAAGGTACAACACAAAAGAGTTTTGGGAGTCAAAGGAAATGTTCTATCATATTTGTGTTCATAGGTACATGACTCTATGAATTCATGAGAATTACAGAAACTGCACTAAAAAAAGGAATGAAATTTACTATATGCCAAATAAAAATATAATTTAAAACAGTGTTTATTACTCTTCTTTTATTTTTGCATTCCTTGATAAAAACTGAAAGATTCAAGTGTGAGAATCTGGTTGGCTGAGTCTGATCAGTGACCGTGCCTTCACTTCTGAAAGCAGGTAGAGGTTGTCTTAGGTTGTTCTTGGCTTCTTTAATTGTACTTTCACAAAGTTTCATACAATTGGGAAGTTTTCCAAAATGAGAAGAGTTTGGAGGTGCCCATGGGAATAAAGATAAATGTCTCTTAGAATATTGTAATCAGTATAGAGGATGAAGATCGGGAGTTGTGTCTTGATTGAATTAACTTATTCCCTTTGGGAGTGATGTTAAGAAAAAGAGAAGCCTCCAAGTCATGTCTTTGGAGGTTGTTCAATGATCACTCACTCCAAAATCCTTTTTACTTTATTTTTTCTTTCTCTTCCCACACCCTTCATTCAGCACACACTCCCTCCTACCTGTTTTCTCTATCCCCTCCCTTGGAAAACTCCATCCCTTTCCATATTAGGAAGACATAATAGTCCTAAGACTCTTCCTTTGTCTTGAAAATTCTGGTCCCTGAGACTCTGAATGCTGAGAGATTTCTTCTACCCAGGCTTTGCTGGATATGTGTGTGGGAGGGGCAAACAAGGACATGTGCTCTGATATGCAGAGTGAAAGGAAGATGAGGGATATCCTAGGTTTACCAGTGGCAGCCACAGCTCTTTTCTTCCTGTGTTACCCAAGGGCAGAATGTACCTTATTACAGCAAATGTAATTTTTTTCCTAGAGACAAAAACATCATTTATAACCCCTTATTAATGTATAACCCCTTATTAACATTTCTTTGAAATTCTTCTTACAAAATAATCACCCTTGGCATTATTGTACTAAATAACATTGCTCTTCTCCTTGATCTTGCTTTTATCAAAAGGGCTCCCAAATTATGATTTTTCCAATTTTTTAAAATCAAGAGTAGGGAATCTTATTCTACTCCATAAAATATCAGTGAATGCTATTAACTTCAAATGACTGGCAGATTTATATAATGATCAAAGTTACAAAAGCACATTTTGTAGTAGCACAATCAGGAATTTCCTCCAGGAAGCTGCCTTCTCAGAGGCCCCTGGTTAGATAAAATGGCCTTACTGTCCTATTATAGCATCCCTCATCTACATCTATTTTTATCACTTATCAAGTTACATTGAATTATCTGTTTATGTTTCTCCCCAACAAGGCCGGAAGCACATGTAAGTCAGGACTGTCCCTGACATCTGTGGGATTCCAAAATGTATTCAGTGAGATGTTACTACGAATTATGTTTTAAAATGTGGTTTCGTAGATATACATGTTTGGGAATGATAATTAAACAGGTTTCTTTACTGCGTGGTTTCTCAGAAGTGCACATACATTTATTTATCCAACAAATATGTATTGAGTACTCCCTATGCCAGCCACCATTCTGACACTGGAAAGTCAGGTGAAGGCAATAATGAACTCTGCTTTCATAGACATATCTGAGACTGAGTATAAAGAAAAAGAGGTTTAATGGACTCGCAGTTCCACATGACTTGGGGAGACCTCACAATCACGGTGGAAGGTGGAAGGGACAGCTTACATGGTGGCAGACAAGACAAAATGAGAGCCAAGCAAAAGGCAAAACCCTTTATAAAATCATCAGATCTCATGAGACTTATTCACCACCATGAGAACAGTATGGGGGAACTCCCCATCAATGATCCAATTATTACAGGAGAGAGACAAGAAATGAGTAGGTAAATATATGATGTGTTGGTTGGTGATAGTGCCATGAGGAGAAACAAAGCAGGATAAGGAAATAGAATGAAGGTATGCACGGTATGTTCCAGGAGTAGCGAGAAAGCTTGTATAATTAGAGTGGACTAATCTGGGAGTGTAGCAGGGGAAGAGACAGGAAAAGAGATAAGAACAATGGTATAGAGAAAGGAGGCAGGGTCTGAGAGCTAAAAAAGGGACCACATGTGGTTTTGAAGGCTTTGATTAGGACTTTGGCTTTCATGATGACTGATATAGTTTGGATATCTGTCCCTGCCCAAATCTCATGTTACATTGTAATCCCCAGTGTTGGAGGTGGGGTCTGGTCGGAGGTGTTTGGGTCGTGAGGTGGATCCCTAATGGGTTGGTGCTATCCGCACCATAGTGAGTGAGTTGACATGAGGACTGATCCTGTAGAGTATGCGGCACCTCCTCTCCATCTTCCTCCTGCTTTAGCCATGTGAGTACCTACTTCTGCTTCACTCTGTGCCATGAGTAAAAGCTCCATGAGGCTCCCTAGAAGCCAAGGAGATGCCAGTGCCATACTTCCTGTATAGCTTACAGAACTGTTAGCCAATTAAACCTATTTTCTTTATAAGTTACCCAGTCTGATACTTCTTTATAGCGATGCAAGAATGGACTAATACACTGACTTAGGGACCTATTGGTGGGGCCTGGGCAGAGGAATGACCTACTCAAGCTGTTATACTAACAATAGACTAAAAGGGAGTAGATGCAAAAGCAGAGAAACCAGTTGGAGACTGATGTAGTAATTTAAAAGCAGATGGTGCTATGGTTTGGCTGTGTCCCAACCCAAATCTCATCTTGAATTATACCTCCTGTATTTCCCATGTGTTGTGGGAGGGATCCAGCAGGAAATAATTGGATCATGGAGGGGGGAGTTTCCCCATACTGTTCTTGTGGTGAATAAGTCTCACGAGATCTGACAATTTTATAAGGGGTTTTTTGTTTTGCTTTTCACTTGGCTCTCATTCTCTCTTGTCTGCCACCATGTAAGATGTCCCTTCCACCTTCCACTATGATTGTGAGGCCTCTCCAAGCCATGTGGAACTATGAGTCCATTAAACCTCTTTCTCTTTATAAATTACCCAGTCTCAGATATGTCTTTATTTGCAGTGTGAAAACCAACTAATACAGATGGTGATAGCTGAACCAAAGTGATAGTGCTGGACGTGTTAAAGAGGTGACACAATTTTAAATTATAGCCCACAGGATTTCTTGAGGGATTGGATGTAGTTGTAAGAAAAAGGGGGAGTCAAGGATGACTCCAAGGATTTTAGCTAGAGCAACTAGAAAGATAACGTTGTCATTAACTGAGATGGGCAGAACCGGGAGAGGAAAGGGTTGTGGGAAAAAAACCTGAGTCTTGATGTAGCTGCCAGGAAGTGGGTTCAGGAAGTGTCTATATGCATTGTGAAAATCCAAGAGGGAATATAGTAGGTTACATTTCTTAGATGTATTCCATTACAGAACTTATGCTTGATCTTATGGACCTAGTGCTTCAAGTAGCACACTTTAGTAATAAACATAACTGAATGAAAAGATGATATGAAGAGAACACATCTGAGAAATAGGCCATCAAAAATGAATTTAATCATTACCAACACACAATATTCTATGGTTGACAAAAAGATCCCACATGGAAGGGATGAATTATGAAGTTACTGTCCATCTTGTTAAATTTATAAAATGATGAATATTGTAAAGTAATATAACTAATTTTTAACAAACATATGAAAACTTCTATATCCAAAAGAGTATTGCCTTTTTTGAAGTTGTCCCTTGAGGTGGCTAAATACTTATTGTAATGATACTACAATTAGACAAAATATGCTTGGAAATAATATCTGGATTACCTTTTATAGATGTATTGCATTGAGAATCCTTACATGTAAAAACGTGTCTTTTGAGGTGGATTTTAATTTCTAAAATTGCCATAAGTCATTCAGAGTCAAGCTAGATATAAGTGGATGAATAAATTGAGAAATATTTTACTGTTAAATGTGTCTCAAGTCTAGGAAGACTGAGTTTCCTAATGGCCTTGAGAGTTATTCCAAAGAAGGATTTTTTAGAAACTGTTTAAGCAATAGTAATATCCCTAGAATAATTCTTTCTTCCATAGTGTCTACCTACATTTAGATACATAAGCTTTGCTGTTATCATCTCTTTATATTCTAGTCACATGATCAAAGTCAAATGAATGATTCCAATTATCTTTAAAATAAGAGAAATTAGTAGAGGTGAAACTAAATTCCCCTATGCTGACTCCTACCATGCATCCTCTCTCTCTCTTTACTCTCTAAGTGGTCTATAGTTTTTAATACAAAAATGCCAAAGAATATTAGAACTATCTTGGTTATTATAAGCTGGGTTTGAGCTAGTTCTCTCCTGATAATCTAGATATTACGGAGAAAGGGATAAACATTTATGTGGTCTTACAGAGGGATAAGAGTTAAAAAAAATTGCTTCTAAGATCTATTTTAGAGGAAGAAATTAATATACCAAATGGGTCTGGCCTCATGCCTGATGTTTACTGTTTTCCAATCGAGTGCAAACATGTCTGTGAATTTTTGGTGGTGAGCCAGCTGCTCTGTATTCCTTCTGGTTGATTAAAAATGCTCTCAGTAGAGATGCTGTTCAGAATTGATCACTCTGCTCTTGCCTGCTGGGAAACGGGAACTGCCAGGGCTTCTTAAACGAAATGAAGAAATTATTTCACCTCAGTAAGGCTCTCTCAGATCCAAGGTTTCAAACTCTCTCAAGGTTGGAGAGCCTTTCTCCACTGTCTCCCATGCCAAGGAACTCCAATCCATGCTTCAAGGGGTTCTCTGGCCAAGCCAGAAGGTAACAAAAGATTCCAATTAAATGTAATTGTATCAATCTAGGGATTTACTTAAACATGTAGAAATGCTTCAGATAGAAGAAATTCTGGGAAACAGAATGCCCTGTAAGTTCTCTCTTGCCTGTTCTTTCAATCAAAGTGTGACATGGTTGTATTGGATCATTTTCACCAAGGACTGTACAGTGACTTGTCACTGAAATAGACACTCATTCTGGACATGGCTATGAATTTGCCTTCTCTGTTCACCATGCTTCTTCCAACAACACTATTTGTGGACTGAAAGACAATCTTATTCAGCATCATGGTATCCCACATAACAGCTCTTTTCACTAAGGAACTTACGTTACAGCGAAGGGAATAAGGATATATAAAGGACTGATTGTTGTCTCTTCTGCTCCCCTCTCGAGCAAGGAAATCTTTTCAAGTGATTGGCAATAGTAACAATAAAGAATCATAAGCATGTAGCCCAAAGAACTTGAGTCTTTATCATAATCTAAGGAATTCAGTTAAGTACAGCAGTAAAAATGAAATAAAGATTGATATCCCAACTTACTTTTAGTGGACTGAAACAAAAAAATGAAACAACCCTGATCAAAAAAAATCATGACACTGTTGAATTTAAAACACTTAACTTATTCTGACTTTCAATATTTTCTTCTCCTGCATTTTCCTTCCTTTTTTCCTTCCCTCCTTCTCTCTTTCCTTCCTTCCTTCCTTCTTTCCTTCCTTCCTTCCTTCTTTCCTTCCTTCTTTCCTCTCTTCCTTTCTCCCTCCCTTCCTTCAACTTCATTTCTTCCAACTCCCTTCCTTTCACTGGCTTCTCCTTTATCTGCCTTCAAATGGAGACATTTCCCAACATTCCATCTTCTGCCATTCTGAATTTCTTTTGTGTGTGTGTGTGTGTGTGTGTGTGTGTGTGTGTGTGTCTTAAATCTACTTTATTTGATATTGATATAGTGACTTCAGCATTCTAATGATTATTATTCACATAACTTGTATCTCTACTTTCTTTTCCTTTCAAACTATTTTTACTTTTCTTTTTTTTTTTCTTAAATTTTTATTGTATTTTAGGTTTTGGGGTACATGTGAAGAACATGCAAGATTGTTGCATAGGTACACAAGTGGCAGTGTGATTTGCTGCTTTCCTGCCCTTCACCTATATCAGGCATTTCTTCCCATGCTATCTCTCCCCACCTCCCCACCTCCCCCGTCCCTCCCCTATTTGCCCCCCAACAGACCCCTGTGTGTAGTGCTCCCCTCCCTATGTCCATGTGTTCTTATTGTTCATCACCCGCCTATGAGTGAGAACATGCGGTGTTTGATTTTGTGTTCTTGTGTCAGTTTGCTGAGAATGATGGTTTCCAGG
>CAUYLG010016839.1:0-16879 GCA_963573385.1 Cacajao melanocephalus | reverse complement strand
CAGTTCTATTCAATTTGCAGTAGTGAAAAGTGGGGCTAGGAATTTGTGTATGTTATGTTGAATACCTACTCAGTTCAACTATGTCATGAAATTTACCTGTATCTTGAAGATATTGTCATCCTAATTTGAAAGATGTTTTTTAAAAAATCAAATGATTTTCAGAGTTTCATTCTTGCCCAAGGTTGTCTAGCTGTTAGGTATAGAAATGCAAGATTAGACCCCAGCTGTGTCTGAGTTCTTAACCCTTCTCCACCATTCAGGATGTTATGCAATTAGGTTGGACATCGACTCTGTTCCCAAAGAGAACATTTCCAACTTTAGCCAACTGTCTCCAGGTTCATGGTTTGATCATTATTGTTTTGGAGGAAAACAAAGCCAATCATTTTCTAGGGAGTACATTGCTATAAGGAAAGTATAAAATTTGAATTTGGAGACATAAATTATAGTTTAATTTTTTACTAAAGAGCTCTGTGATTCTGAAGCTCAACTTTTCTAGATCTGTTTCCTCCTCAGTCAAATAAAGGGAATGAGGGCCAATCATCTCTCAAGTCTGTTTCATCATTTTTCTACCTGTAAGTGATTTCACAGCACCCTGTTTTTTTCCTATAGGAGATCATATCACCCTATGTTATGATTATATGCTAAATGCAGTGACGTCTCGTTCAACTGCTTCCCAATAGTGGGTCCAGTGTCCGGCAAATAGATCATCAATGAATATTTGTTGAAGAAATAAATGAGACAATGAAGTCTATTCACTCTTGTGGACAAAATATTACTCTCTCTGAGTGTGTGTGTTTTCTTTCCCTTTCACTGACCAAAAGAGTAAATTTTGAAATAGAAAAAAATACCTAATTTTCTAATTTTGCTGATGAGAAGTAAAAATAGGTTAATGATAGTTTTGAGTGCTTCAATGTTCAATACATCAGTATAGATTTTACACAGGGCATTTGTTTAACTATTAGCTCAAGATAAGCAAAGAGTTAATGCCAATTTTTAAAATAAGAGATGTACTTAAAAGTGTAAAATGGTCATTTTAGATAACCATTGTAATTCAACTTTTAAGGCTTGGTAACAGAGCATCCTGGTGAACTTTATATGTGAATTAAGCTTTCCTTAATCAGCTTTTCCTATATTATTTCATCTTGGGGAAAAAAAAAGCAGTAACTAAGCCAGAAACAAGCAGGATAACAAAAAAAGAGAGAGAGAGAGAGAGAGAGAGAGACAGAGAGAGTCTGTGGCCAAAGCAACAGAATTACTCTTGTGTTTGTGAAGCAGTGAGCTATGTGGTTTTTCGTCTTTGTTTAGACATTGGACAATAAAAATCATAAGAATATATATTTTTGACACACTATTTTTTGGTGTTCTTTGGAATTTGGACCCTAATTAAAAAATATGTGTTTCCTAGCCCTTCTTACTGTGAAAATCCTTGGCAATATAAACAGATGCACTGGTTGGCTTTTAATTCTGACACCAGACTGTCTGAAATAATAGCTCTAAGAAAGTGTGAATTCTTTCATTCCTCCAACGTCAATTAAAAGTACTTAATTTGTTTCTCTTCCTATTGCTGACCATAGTACCAATCTGGTTTGTTTTTCACCTGGCTAAACATGGTGCACTTTAGAACGCCCTAGTTTATTCTGCACGAGAAGACAGAAACAAGCCAAAAGTCTGAGTTATTGTGATACACCAAGGCACATCACTGTAATTTAATAATTAAAATATTAAGTGGTATTCTAAAAATTGTAATAATATAGGCCCGTAAGATGACAGAATTAGGATACTTGATAAACATTGAAAACACTGAATATTTCTCATAAAAGTTGATTCATCATTTGATAAATGAGCCAAGTTAATAGCCTACTAGCTCATCTTGACCTTTCACAGTCAAGAATATTCTTCATTTTTTGTGTCCACCATTTTTTACACCTTGTAAGCAATTTGCTGTCACAGTGGTTTTACCCTGTGATGTGACTGCAGTGACACTGACTTCTGTACATGGATGGGGTACCACAAATGACATATGGGCAAAACAATTTATCAGTTCCTGGGAGTTGGGATATTTTGGAAGAATTGCTAGAACTGATCTTCATAAATATTGTCATATTTCTACTTTAAAACTTCACTCTTTAGAGGTGTGTCTTTATATACTAGAGTCAAAAATATAATCAAAGAAAGGCAAATTATTGCTGGAACTCATGATAAACAATGAAGAGTGTGCTATGCTTCTCCAATTGTTTTCTTTCTACTTCTTTGTATATGCATTTACATTTTGAGATGTTTTTACTGGTCATTTTGGTGCCTAACACTAAAGAAGTTTATATCTCATTTGTAAATATGATAAAAAGAATTATTAGGGCTAAAATGTAATGGTAAGAATTGTTAAGCCCTTTATTTTTATTATCACACTTGAACCCTCATAACATTGCTAAAGGTATTGTTGTTAGTATTTTTTCTTGTTTTAGAGGTAAGGAAGCTGAAATTTAATGATGCTAAGTACTTGACCCAAGTTCACAGAGTCAGGAAGTAGTGGAAGCAAGGACTTTAACCAAGTAGGGCCAGAGTGTTCAATCATGTCCTGCTGTTCCTAAACATTGCGGCTATTAAGGTACCTAATGTCTTACACACATGAGTCCATTTAATCCTTCCTAAAAACCATTAATGTTGAAAATATTATACCTATTTTACAAATGGAGAAACCGAAACTCTGATGAAGTAATTTGTTCAAGCTCACACAGTATGTAAGTAGTAGAGATGGGCTTAGAACCAAGGTTTGTCTGATTCCAAAAACCTGTGCTCAAAAGACTCATTCTAAACTGTATAACATTTGTTTAGGCCATTAGAGTTTATTATCTAATCCTAGTAGGTGGCACCAACACAGTTCTTCTGTGTGCAATGCTGGCTACACTATCTTTGATGTCACGAAGACTTGAGACAATTTCCTGGTAAGGGTGAGGGCCAATGATGTGTACTGCAATCCATGACATATTTATAATAGGGATTAAAAGGAGTTTTGGAGGATATATTTCTACTGGTAAAAGCAGAGACTGGGGATTGGGCTTCTGGAGTATCTTTCTAACCACTTTTACATGACACATCATTTCATTCATATGCCTCCAATTAATCTCCCCCAAAATCAAGTTGGCTGTGATAACGTCTCTTTGGAAATGGTGGGAAAAACACATAGTGACATCCTCTTGATCTTTTTGCAAAAACACAGCTATGATTTTGTCAGTTTTTAAACTTTTTTCCCTATTGGTAGAAAATTTGTTTTGTGGAATTAGATAATTGAGACTATGAACTCTCAGTGGCCCATAGGTCCCATGACCATGCTTTGGGGCAATTGCTTGGACAAGCATGATAGTTTCTAAGTTGTTTCCTGTTGTTCTTGGCCTCATTGCAATCCTTTCCAAAACTTCCCTCCTTCTCTGCTGCATTAGTAATGCAAAATGAAATTCATTGTGCCCATTATATCTGTTAAATGGTTTCCATTTTAACTTGAGAAAAATGTATTGACGTTCATGTGTTTGGCATGAAAAATGTGTATATCTATCGAAGATAGCAACTTGTCTGTTGGAATTACAGTGCATTATGTATAATGCTGCTTTTAGCTGTGCATGTACATTTCCTGGAATCTTATTGTGTCAGAGCTTGGAAAGTTTACACAAGCATTGGTAATCTAATTTTTGTCTGGTGGGTGGCTGTGGAAATATGGAGTATTTGAAAAAGCAAATGTCTTGGCCATCTGTGCCAGGGAGGGGTTTGGTGGCAGGGATGTCTAGGCAGGTGGGTAAAAAGCATCCATGAACAAAAGCCTTTAAAAATTGCCCCAGGACTAACCTAAATATTAATTTCCCAAGAGCAGAAAGATATAACCATTTTGTGACATGGGTTTTAGCACAATTCTGGTTTTTCTTTTTAGGAGTCCTAATTGTAAGGTTGAGGAATCTGTTTTATCTTTCTCCTGCCTCTTAACGATAATCCTTCTCTAGACTATATTGTTTCCTGTGCCTTTTGTCTTCTGCAGACAAGAGTCTTTGACTCATGAACATCTTGTTAAAGTCTGTTGAGGATTAGGGGCTGTGACACAATTTTCTTGCTGAGTCTTTTTATTGGGGATTTTTCAGCCGGTTTGTCTTGGAGGTCTTTGAAATGTCTTCTATCAAGCAATAATTTTCATTTTTCTTTGTTTTCCTTAAAATTGGGGTTGTATTTGACTCAACTGTTCCTGGGGTCTAGGTAATGAATTATATTATTTAATAGGCCAGTGTGAAATTCTGTGTGCAGCAGCTGCACTGCTTTCTGTCTTTCAGAGTTGCTTAAATCCTACTCACTGCGCTGCTGCTGAACTGTGATGTAGTTTTCGTTTTTTGGCTTTAAGTGTATTTCAGCCATACATCTAAAGCAAGGTTTCTTAATTTCGGCACTATCGTCATTTTGGACCCGAGAATTCTTTGTTGTAGGGGGCTGTGCTATGCATTCTGGGTTGCGTAGCAGCATCCCTGGCCTCTACCCATTTGATGCCAGCAGCATCTTCTCCAACGTCTCCAGGTATTCCTAATGTCCCCCAGGGAGTGAAATCACCCTCAGTTAGGCATCACTGATTTAAAGCAATGTTGAAAGACAAGTCTGGTCTGATGTAAAGGAATTTCCATAAAAAGCACTGAACTCAAGCAATGCAATGACAATGCTGAGAGAGCTTTGTGTCTTGGAGGATACGTGGAGGAACAGTATCACACATCCCTGGAGAAAATACTGTAATAATTGCCTATAGTTTCCCAGACTGAGTAACAGAGGAGGTAAGGGTCACCTTTTAACTGCTTTGCTTCTGATCTGCTAATTATCTCCTCACCCTGTGATGCTTTTCATCTCCCCTGTACGCAACTTGACTCATATATGGAAGATTCTAATTCTTCACAGACTTTCCACCTTAACTACTTTCCTAGCCTAACCTCCCTGTTCTTCGGTTTCCTCCACTGGTTTTCTTTGACTCAAATGGGAACAAGGTGCCCGTTATTTCTTTAATCCGCTTCATCACCTAATAATTGCTGAGGACCAATTTTAACAAGATGCTTCCTTACTCTGTAATGCATTCCAGTAAGGAACTAATGTTTACCATGATGAGTATTCTCTGTTCCAACTGAAAAGCTGAAATGCTGCCGACCACTGCAGTGTAGACTTTTTCATGTTTAACATTTTCTCAATGCCTCTTTGAGTGAGCTACATCTATTATATTTAATGACAGTCTTATGGGCCTGTCAAAAGGGTATTCTATTTGTTACTGAAATATCAATTAAAATAACATGTAAATGAACAAAGTAATCAAATACATCTGATAATATCAAGATTATTTTTAATTTTTTAATGCTGTGAAAGCTGTGGAGTAGGCTAACAAATCTATTTGATCAATATATGGGATGTAAAAAGAAGAAGAAACAAGATTGACTGATGAATAAAATGAAAGTGACACAAACAGGCTGACAGCCAGCTGTAAGTCTCTTTAGGGCAAATGCAATTAACTTAGAATAATAGACTCAAATTTGATGGTTAGAAATGCATTTTTATTAACAATCACAGTCTGAATCATTATGCTCTTATGAATAAAATGGTACTTATATTTTGTGCATGTGTGTGCATGCATATATAAATACATACACATATGTCTCTATGTGTATATCCATGCTTCTCACATTCCTATGTGCTCTGCTTACAATTTGGGTGGAAAAGTTGATTTTTAGAATAATGTACTTTAAAAAGGAAATTCATTCATAAATTGTCTTCAGGACTATAAATTCTGAATATTCTCCCAAATTATATATATAAAAATCATACTACTTATCTGGTGCTATTAGACGTAAAGCCAGTGAGCCCTGGTCCCAGAACTGCTGGTCCTTAGGGGATTTGGAATTGCAATCAGGGATTTACAGATTTCATTTTGAAAAGGAGAAGTCATTACTAGAAACCTAAGCTCATTTCCTCTCCTTTAATAGCTATTTTAAATCATTCATTTAGAAAATACATTAACTATTTAGGGTGCTTGCAATGCGTTTCTCTTGGCGTTAAGTCTGCATTTTTAAAAGAGTTTTTTTTCTAAAATTATTTCAAAAGAAGATGAGAATTAGAAAAAAACCAAATGAAATTTTGGTGATATAAAATTACTTTTGGATAACATTTTCCTCCCTCATTGCCTAAGAGAAAACAACTTAAAACTTTAACAATATATTAGAATATTAACAAACTCTTAATGTTTCAATGCTATGTAGATTTAAAAAGTACATGATTCTTGGAAAATCACAAACTGGACTTTGAATCTGATTAAGAAATAGCATATGATTGAGGGCCTCTTTAAATGAATTTGTTAATAACTTAAATAGAAGGCAGTTTTAATTCTGTACTACTTACTTAATATTGATGCCAACCTTAACTAGTAACTGGGTAATAAAAGGAAACAAGATTATAGTCAAAAATAAGTAACTTTAATTTCTACAAAGAATTCAGAATATGGATTCTTGCATAACATTTTTGCAAACTGCTTTATATATATATATATATATATATATATATATTTTCGAATGCAAAATAAAGCTCCCCGAGTTATGTAATTGCTATTCTTCAAAAGGACATCATGAAGGTTGACAATTTAAAATGTGCTCTTCCTGTCACCATCCAATTTTTTGAATGTCTACCGATGGTGTTAAAAACAATCTTCGCAGAAGAGGGCTGCCATTGCCAATTTAGGACACTGGCTTTGTTATTAGCGTAGGCATATTAGATCATCCTCTTGCTCTTCCTGCCTGCTTTGTTCTTTTGATATGGTAGGGAACTGAAATTGACAACAGCCTACATTTATATAACAATAACTTGCATTGTTAAATATATATATGTAGATAGACAGAGAGTTCTTTTATTCCCAAAAGATATCAAAGTTCACTACACACCATAAAAAAAAAACCCACAGACATATGCAGATGCTCCTGGGGTGAACCATAGCAACTATTTAAAAGCATAAAGTATTGACAGCCTTAAGATTCTTGGAATAGTACATCACCATTTTTAATTTTTGATATTTTTATCTCCTTAGAAAATTTCTGTTTTGTTCACCAGGAGGAAAAGATAAAGGTCACACTTTGTTACTTGAGCAACATGCCAGAAGCAGTTTAGGAATGTAAGCTGGAAAGAAACTGTCTAAGTCTAAATGCTTGAAAAACACTGCTTTTGTAGACACAAGACCAAGTAGGCTGCTTGGTATCTCATCATTGTTCCATCCACTGGTCCACTGAAACAACACACACTGTGAACTCAAATTGGGAATTTTGATCATTCGATGGGCATCACTATAAATAGGGTTATTGGATTTATCAAATAAAAACACGAGAGGCCCAATTTAATTGGAATTTCAGTTAAATAATGAATCAGTTGTTGGTATAAGGATGTTCCATGCAATATGAGGAACATATTTGATACTGAAACATATTTAATAGGCTGTTGACAACAACCTACATTTACATAGCAATACATGGGACACAATACTAAAAAAGTTATGGGCACTCTGTATTTAATCTGGCAATCCAAACTATGAAAGCAAGGCTTTGTGTATTCTTTACAAAGTAGACAATCATTGGGATAAACAAATATTTTTAGAGGAAAAACCCAAGAGAACTTTATTTTTTTTTTGTCACCCTTAAAACAACCTTATCATCTTAAATATTTGTAAATATGTTTTCTTTTTCACAGAATAGAAATAATACATTTAGACATGACTCTTTTTTCAATAATTCATAATTATAGGTTCTGGACGAAGTATTCTTGAACAATACAAGGCTCAGGGCATATCATAATAATCAGTGAGTGGTCGCCTATCTGTTTCCATGACTACCATGAAGGATAGTTATTTTGTTTTCTTTAGTTTATTTTCCTGAATGCCAATCATAGTACCAAGCACATGATAGAGGATCAATTCATGTTGCTTGAATGAATTTATTCTTGGCCATTGGATTGATTTTTCTCCTTTTTTCTAACTTTGGATGACTTCCCTCTTTTTTCAGACACAATGATAGTTTTTTGTGTATGATTTTATTTCCATTTTGAGATGTTCCTCAGCATATACAGGTAAAATCTGACACCCTCCTATTAGTAAGTTGTATGCAGTGTTTTTCTGGCAGTATTTCTTACAAGAATGAAAACAGAGGAGTTCTGAATGGTTGATGATGAATCTCCTGGATATGGAGAGTCAGTGAATAATTTTTTTAAGCCCACCAGAAAAGTTGTATTATAGAAAGTTAATTGTGCTCTTAAGCACTTCATATGTATTCTTTATCATGTAATATAGATTATCTATTATATGAATTAGCTGAAAATTTTCTAGAGGAGTTTAAACTTACAGGATTTTTTCCATATTATACCAATTTTTTAATCACAAATCAATGCCACAACTCTATTCTATTAGAATTTTAATATATAAAATTATGTCCCTTACAATCTTCAGAATTTATGACTCTAATAGCAAAAGGTAACTATTTCTATCCCAGTGATCATTTTCATTGGTTTTGTTTCCACTGTATACATGCCAGTGCAATATAAAGCAAGTGGGATCAAGGTAACAAAGAGAGTAAGATAGAGCCTAAAGGAAGATTCAAGGTTACAAACACACAAAATAGGGTTATGGTCATCAAAAAAAAAAAAAGAAAAAAAGAAAACAGAAAGAAAAAACAGTAATCAAGCACAAAAATAATATCAGAAGTTATTTTTCCTAAGTTTCCATCTGTTTTCTATGGTAAAGAGGTGTGTATTCTTTTAAATTAGATCAATCATTACATTAACAAAGTATAATTTGATGTTATGATGATCAAAATCAAAGTCTAAACAGGTCAATTCAATCCATCTTTGCATTATTTGAAGGGTAGAAAGGAGGGTGGTAAAGGAGATAGGCTAATATTTATTGAGTATGTATTAAATTCAGACATTGTGCTAGACAATGAGAATAATGAACCGTAGTCTCTGTGCTGAAGTCTCTGACTCACAGTCTAATGAGAGAGACAGACACATAAGCAAGTAAATAATTTACAAAGCATTGTAATTATGTACTATAAAGACACAGTATATTGTATAGATATGATCCTACATAGAATATTATCAACTTTCTAAGTAGATTGCAGGAATGTCTTCACTGGAGAAATAATGTTCCAGCTCTGAAGGATTTATAAATGTGGAAAATAAGTTTGAAAGGCATATTATGTTGAGAGCAAAGTTGCCAAAGAAGTGTTGGGTTATGAAGCAACATTAGAAGCACACTGTTTTGGACTGGAGTGTAGGGTTCAGGGTAGAAAGAATTCCAGGAAATGGAACTTGAGAAGTAGGCATAGCTCGGAACTTGGAGGCCTATATATTATACAATGGAGAACTTAAAACAGGGAAAATACATAGTCAAATTTAGAAAGAGAATACTGGCAGCAGATTGGAAGGGACAAGATTGGATTAGAAGAGCAATATTTAGGCTTTTACAATCAATAGTAAAGACAAGAGGTAATGAAAGCTTAAACAAGATGTTAATTTGCCATTGGAAATGGACAGGATTAACAGATTCAAGAGTTAATGAACCAAAAACTCAACAACTCAATGTATTGTGGAGTAGTGATTAACCTGGTTAGTATAAAGCAAGATAGTATTGAGTAGGCTACCATGTGTGATATGTTTGCCATTGGTGGCCTACATGACTCAGTTGAAAGGAAATCAAGAGAAGTGAATCAGCTCAGGGGATGGTAAATCTGCTTACCAGGAAATGGGCTATGAAACTTTAAGACATATTCCAATTGACAACTTCACTGTCATCTTTTTTCCTAGGGAGTTCTATCCCATTTGACTAAAGAAGAATTGGAAGCTCAGAGATATTAAACGTAATATAATAAGTTCTCAGTGCTAGGAAATGATGGAGTGGAGGTCCCTACTCAAGTCCTTCTATTAGCAAAGTCCCTGGTCTTTCCTTTAAGGTATGCTTCCTGAAGTTGACTTCAGATCGATGTGGATGTGCACCTGGACCAAATTCTACATTAGGAACACTTTAAGAAATCAATCTGGAAGTATGAAGTGAATAAAAATGTTTGTGTCCTTAATATTTACTAAATAGTTTGAAGAGACAGAACCGGATTAATTCATTTGCTATTTATGAAGTGCCTTCTTTCTGATGGTAGTTATAATTTGAATTTGGAGCTACTTTAGACTTTGGTGTCTAAGGGGAGGAACTATCAAATTATGCAAATATGAGCATTGGTTAGAATGCAATTTAGGAGACAACTAACAGATGCTACCATTGCTGTGACCTCCGCATGACAAGGAAAGAAAATAAGCAAGATATAATTTCAATTTTTCTCTCACATCTTTCTCTTTCTGATTAATCATTCTTTTCCCTCTCTCTTTTAGGCCTGCCCCTTTAGGTCTAAGTACATTTTTTTCTTAAAATATATCATTGCAGGTGCCCCTGCTGTGAAAATGGAAAGAAATGTGATGTTTTTGGTCATGGGAGAGCTGCCAATTCCACAGTACCAGCACAGTGAGAGTCATCCTTCATTTATTTCCCCCCTTTCCCTTTTTGGACATTGAAGAGACATTAGTATGGCGTGAAGCCTGTTTGTTCCTTGCTGCATTTATTTTGTTAAGATTAGAGTTGCTAAGATACAGTGCGTTATTTCAAATTGTAACCACCGATGCCAGTGGTCATAAAATAGAGTACTAAAATTCCTTTATTTGCTAACGCTAATAAAAAAATTCTTGAGGGGGCAAGGGAATTTTCTGGCAAAAAAGGAATGGTACTCCAAGTGGCCCCTGTTATAGCACATAATTAGATTCACTAGCATAGCTGGTGTTGAGTTATTTTGGTGTAAAATCTAGAGAGAAGTTCTGGCTTCGAGTTGTTTATTAAGTTATTGTTTTAAAATAAAGGGTGCAGTCAGATTGCGCAAATTTTACATCCCCTCTTCTATGTAACTGTTTAAGCCAGGGGATTTATTTTTCAGCCTATTGCTAGTTGTTCTCCTCTGTTCAATCAATGTTTTGAAGGATTTGGAGTTTTTAACACTTTCTCACACCTTCATGAGTTGGGCCTCTTAATTCTTGTCATCTTATGCTGCTGAAGCACCAAATCTCTATTGCTCTACTGATTAATTCTACTACCTTAGGACATAATTTATAACTTGTAATTTTACTGTTGCCAGGGACATTTTTTAGGTAATTGAGAAGAAGTCATGACCTGTGTTTTCATTGTTACTGACAATATTCTGTATTTTTCTTTATAATGAATCGCACACACACACAAACCTCAGAATGATTTCCAACTAGATTTAAATCAACTCCAGGACATTTCTTTAAGCTTGTAGGTAAATATTTTCAACTAATACTTAAAAGAAAAACCATTAAACTATTTGGGTGGAAAAATAGTCTCTGAGAAGCCAGTTTGGCAAAGGTTTGCTCAGCGAATGTGTGTAATTTCAAATTACGGTATGTTTTTATTTCACAAAAATTTCCAACTTCCCTAAAACACTTCAAGTACTAATATTCAGAGTTTCCACTGGCAATTCTTTTGTTTGTTCTGGAAGCATCTTGCAATTTGGGACTAAGAAAATATTGTGTTCTCTTTGGATTTATAGACATAAACATATGCATTTCTTCTTCAGCACACAGTTCTTTTCAGGGGAAGCCAGGTTGAATGGGCAGATTGTCAAATAGTAAGAAGTCTTCATCAAAAATATATGTAGTACATTTAGCTGAACAAAAATCTCCTATAAAATTTAATCTATTTAGAGAAACATAAACTATTAAATAATGATATCCCGATGTGATTTGATTAAAAGTAATATTTTGTGAAATCACCATTTGAACGCCTTTCCTGATAGAGAATATGCTGTACCTTGTTGAATCATATTCATTAAGCCAAATTTGTAATACCCAGTGGAGCCTTATTCCACAACAGGCCTGTGGTTAATTGTAATTCCACTAGAGAAATTGCAAAAAGGTGGTTTCTGCCCACATCTTTTTAGACAAAGCTACTCCTCGTGTTCTGTGGTTAGTACTGTCTCAGAATTTTCAGATGCCGATGCTTTGTAGAGTTTCAGTTCTAACATCTGAGTTCTTAGAACTTAATGTCCAGAAGGTAAAGAGATTTACTGTAGTCTTCGGTCGTCATTTTCTGTGTTCATTGTTCACCTACGCTATAATAGGGGGACTATCTGATTTTTTAAATCTGACTATGCATCCCAAGATTTAAGATTACATATATATCAGGTATCTGTCTACTTGCATAATAGTGGATATATATTAGATCAATTTCTTGGTCTAAATTTTTTCATTCCCCTAAATAGTATTTTATAGGCATAGCCTTGCTCTGGCCTCATGATTGTGGAGTGTACATTCCTGCTCTTTTCTGGAGGGCTTAGTGGCTTGACTTGGCCAACATAAAGGATATGATGACAGCAATATACTGGCAAATTTAGGTTCTGCTTTTGCAGTGAGAGTATTAGGTTTACATTAAAAGTAATGGCAAAGCCACAATTACTTTTGTACCAACCTGATAACATGCCTAAGTAGTTGCTGGTCTAAGGAAGTTGAGAAACATGTAGAAGAGACATAGGCACACCTGCAGCTTTGCGCCAAACCATACTGCACCTTGTACAGATTAGTCAAACTGCAGCTGATTCACAGATAAGCAAGAAAGAAATAAATTCTTGCTGTTATTTGCCATTAAAATTTGGGATGTTTTGTTACACTGTAATTATGGCAATATATAACTGATACAGTGTGCCAATTTTAGTTCCTCAACAAGTGTCTTCAATTCTGCATATATGAGAAGGCAAAAGGAGTTTTCTGTTATTATTAAGTCTTTCAATTCTATGCTGGCTCTGAAGCTGCAACTTGAATTCAGCTCATATAGATCTGAAAAGTTTTAATAAAATTATGAGTCATGTGTAATTGATCAAGGTCCCAAACCTGTTACTTGGAAAAATTGAAGAAAATGGGGAAATTCTGCAAACCCATAGTTACAGCAGAATTCTTATCCAATATATGACTTAGGAGTAAATTGTATGTATTGTATGTTGTGATTTTCCACTGGTGTATGGTACTGGATACCGTTGTCCCATTAGCCTTTCATAGATGTCACCACATTTGCTTCTATCTATGACTTTTTTAGACAATTGGTTGTTGGGGGGGTGGTCATAACTGAGGACATAAACTATACGGTAACAACTGTAGATGGATAATTGAGTCAAGTGATTAAATTAAGATGGGTCAGAGAGAATAATAAGTTACAAACGTGATTCAAGGGTTACAATTTCAAAAGCTAGGTGAGGCTAGGCAAACAACATAAATTAATAAAGTGGGCCAAATGAGACAGGAATAAGACATCCATGGTAAACTGGAGAAGATATGTCCCCTTTACAGGAGATAACTATTTGGTTCCAACTAATTTCATCATTCAGGCACTGTATTGCCCTATATTTATTTTTTTTAAAAATTGAACACCTCTACATGTCAAGAAGAGGGTCTGTGGATACAGCAGTGAACAAAACAAACTAAACCATTAAAAAAAAAGAAACTAAATACATAAAATAAGAAGTATTTTGGATTGTGATAAATGCTAAGGAGAAAAAATAAAGCAGGTGAATGAGATACAACATTTTGGAAAAGATGGTAGGGTCAGTCCTACTGAGAAGGTGCCTTTTTTAGTAAAGTCCCGAGAGAAGTAATAGAGGGAGCCATGTAGACAGGGAAGGCCATTTTATTTATGGGGAATGGCAAGTGCAAGGATACAGAGGCAGGACTGTGCATGGAGCCCAAGGTTGGTGATAAATGTGGAAGGGCTGAGTGGATAAAGTAGAGAGTGGATGAAGAGTTGTAGACTACCAGAGCCTTGGCTGCTTTAGGTGGGGCACCTTGTTTCCACATTGAAAATGTTTCATCCAGCTGGGCACAGTGGCTCATGACTGTCATCCCAGCACTTTGGAAGGCCAAGATAGGAAGCAACATAGCAAGACCTCATCTCTACAAAATAGAAAAGAATTAGCCAGGTGTGGTGATGCATCCCTGTAGTCCTAGCTAGTCTAGAGGCTAAGGCAGGAGGATGGCTTGATCCCAGAAGTTCAATGCTGCAGTGAGCTATGATAGCACCACTGTACTCCAGCCTGGGCTACAGAGCAAAACCCCAACTCCAAGAAAAGTAAAAATAAAAATTAAAAAAGAAAATATTTCATCCAGATCTTAAAATCTGAACATAAATACTCAATAAGACTATGCCACAACCCATTTAGAGAAGTTTGAAACGTGTGTATTAAATAAGCGAAAAAAATTCTGTTCCAGGAGATAAAAATTTTTAAATATGCTAAGAATGTATTATCACTTTTAAAAACAAAACAAAGTCCAGAAGCTTTCCTAGTATGCTCTGTGGCATAATATAGCTAGTTCAGAAAAGTCAAAAAAAGGGTTAACAAATGCAGAGATAAGATTAATTATGAATCTGTACAGTTTGATTCAGATAACAGTTATTTAGTAGGTATATTTATATTTGTAATATTCTTTTCAGAGCATTAAGATTTTTTGGTAATTGTACATAACAAAACCCAGTTCCAATTACAAAAAAAATTGTATGCTAACTAGTAATGATAAAACATTAGTGTCAATTGCATGATTTTAACAGCTGTGAAGTCTATCTTTGAATTCTGTTGAATTTAATGGATAAATTAAAGTCATATTTTAAGACTACTTAAAAGAATCTTTTTTCAAAAAAGCTCATCCCAAACATTCTAAAATTGCTTATTTTTATTCAATCTGTGCAATTATTCTCAATTATTATTTTGTTTTGTACAAGTTGTACATTATTATAAACAGATGTGAGCATGAACTGAAATAACATAATCCATTTTAGATACAAAGGATATAAAAGCGAAAATAGATCTTCTTCTGGGCTTTCTTTCCACTAAACTTTGGGGAAAAATTGGTTTTCATTTAGAGAGCTTTTGGAACAATAAATACAAATCTATTTTCCCTATTGGTGAGGGTTGTCACACTTAGCAAACAAAAAGTGGAAAACAATGTTTTTCCTCTATGAAATCAGGGATTACTGAGACGTTTACTGTTTAAGTTTATCGCAGTGGTAGAAAAAGATAATATTTTTCTCAAGATTATAAAATGAAAAGTAGATGTCCTGTCACGATGCACTCTACTCAATAGAGACATTCTATGGTCTCTCCATAGTAACTAAACAGTTGGTCATTTCTTGTTCATTCTTTTGTACAAGACTTATGCATACGTGTCTTTATTTATGAATTCATTATTTTATTTAAAAAATGAGAGAATATATGGTTTCCTAATATTCCTATTATGAATATGCAATAATGTATTTGACCAGTCATAGACTGGTGGACATTTAGATTGTTCCAATTTTACAACAATATTTTTTGATGAGTAGAAAATCAGCTTGAGAAAGAGAGAAATGCAGGTAAAACTGTGGAACAATTAAATGTGTGTTATTCAACTAATGAAAACAGTAAACTAGCGGAATTCTTTTTTTTTATTTTTTATTATTATTATTATTTTTATATATACTGTCAACCATTTTATTGCCTTATGTGTACAGATTTTTTTTTTAAACCACGCTCATCCTTTGGAATCAAAGATGTTAATTTGATTTATGTTGTCTAAAAAGAAGTAAAAAAAATTAAAATATTAGTAAACTCTAAGATGAATAGTAGATTAGTGGACCAATGACAGACACATTTTTGTAAAACAAAACTTCTGTGAGAAAACATACATACTGTAATTTCATAGGTAATAAAAGCACAGAAATAAAAGAACCACAGAAGAGGCTGGGCTGTTCTTGACATTTGGTTCATAATAAGCAGATATGGAATAAGCATATTGGTCCTGCGATTCAGTAATTTTTCTTTTATTTTCTTCTTTGTTTTAGAGACAGTCTTGCTCTGTTGCCCAGACAGTGGGACAAGAACAGCTCACTGCAGCCTTGACCACCTGGGCTCAAGTGATCCTCCTGCCTCAGCCTCCTGAGTAGCTGGGACTGCAGGTGTGCACCACCAAGCCCAGGTATATATATTTTTTTCCTGTGGAGATGGGGCTTCATCATGTTGTGCAGTCTGGTCTTGAACTCGTGGGCTCAAGTGTTCCCCCCAGTCTTGGCCTCCCAAGGGGAGGATTACAGGTATGAGCCCCTACACCAAGCCAGGAGGCCTATTATTCAACTACAGTTTATGTGCTCTCTGAACACTAGGAACTGGGAAATGATCAATACACACAAATCGATGGAAGCCTCTGTAACTTTAGAAAATGCTTTAACATCTTGATTAGGTGCAAATGGTGTGGATCCTGTGCATTTTACAAGAAAAATCCTAATTACAGAGAGAATTGGTAAAATTTTGACAATCCATACTTGAAAATCAGGATCTACCCTATTTTCTTTCTCCACTAGCATTGAACCAATTTATAGGTGTAACAATACCACCCCAAATTATTTTTTTAGTATACATAGTAACAGTATACTTAGAAATTCAGGGTTTTCAGATATACCATTTGACCCAGCAATCCCATTACTGGGTGTATACCCTCAAAATTATAAATCATTCTCCCGTAAAGACACATATACACATATGTTTATTGCAACACTGTTCACAATAACAAAGACTTGGGACCAAGCCAAATGCCCATCAATGATAGACTGTATAAAGAAAATGTGACACATATACACCATGGAATACTATGCAGCCATAAAAAGGATAAGTTCATGTCCTTTGCAGGGACATGGATGAAGCTGGAAACCATCATTCTCAGCAAACTAACAGGGGAACAGAAAACCAAACACTGCATGTTCTCACTCATAAGTGGGAGT